>CM059869.1:13969453-14266304 GCA_030490815.1 Acer saccharum
CACGTTTGCTTATTATCAACATAATGTTGTTTTTTGCAAGAATACTTGCACAGATTATCGGCTTCGGGCACATTTTCCCGAT
This sequence comes from Acer saccharum, assembly GCA_030490815.1. Lineage (NCBI taxonomy): Eukaryota > Viridiplantae > Streptophyta > Magnoliopsida > Sapindales > Sapindaceae > Acer > Acer saccharum. The sequence continues at coordinate 13,969,536 of CM059869.1, forward strand.
CATCCGATTAAATCAATACGCCTTGATAATGCTGATGAACTTACTTCCAAGACATTTGATGAATATTGCTGATCAGTTGGGATTGATATTGAACATCCAGTTCCACATGTTCATACTCAGAATGGATTAGCATAGTCACTTATCAAGCATCTCCAGGTAATTGCGAGAACTTTATTATTTCGATACAATTACCAATTTCTAGATAGAGACATTCTATTCATCTCTGACCCACTGCTTATCATTTCTCTACCATTCTAAGATTTATGATGATTTTGATTAATCTTTTATCAGATCATCTATGCTTTTGATAGTTTATCTTTTTGCGCACGACCTGCGTATTATTATATTGATTAATTTTCATATCATTATAAGAAAGGGAATTTTCTCTAGAAGAAAGGGGTAAATGAAAAATTACTCTTATACAAAATAGAGGTAACAATTCAATTCTCTATATATGTAATAAAAGTGTCTCATTTTCAGTCTTCGTATCACTCAAATACGAAAGATAATTGATCATCAGATAATTATTAATCGGTTACTTGATATATTAAAAGTGACAAAATTTTATAAGTTGCTATCTCATAAACCCCGGTCGGGTGATTGTTCCTGAAGAACGATCTGAGTAAAATGCAACAAATAAATCATCTGATGCATATCATAAGCTTATGAACCTTTGAAAGGTATTGTTATCATGATCCTAATGTAAACAAAGCTCGAGTTATAAATAAATCCACTTTCTCTAAATCAACTCAATAAGAGTTTGATATATCTAAAGAGACACGAGTCTATGAAATGACTAAATCCATTGAAATAGAAGAAATCTCTACAGAGATACAAGAATATAAGAATTAATAATTTCTATAAATCATACATGAGAAATGTGGAATAGTGAAGAAACAATCATTAATGATACATTTTCAAATATAGTAGCTACTGAAATGATGATTATGAAACTCATAGTATCGATGATTGTATACAAAAGGCATGATTCGCCTAAATGAAAATAAGCAATTCAAGAAGAATTGACTTCATAAGCCAAACATAAAATATTTAGACCAATAGTTCTCCAGACACCTGAAGATGTCAAACTAGTTGGATACTAAAAGGTCTTTATACGGAAACGTAATGAGAAAAACGAGATCGTAAGATATGAGGCACGACTCGTAATACAAGGTTTCTCACAGAAACTTAGTATTCAATAGTAATGAATACGATTATGTTCCGAATTTTTGATAAATTTGGCTGCCTTTAAAAGGCTTGAAATACGTCTTCTAAACGTAGTAATCAGTTATTTATATGATTCACTCAATGCAGATATTTATAATCCCGGAAGGATTTAAAATGCTAGAAGCATGTAAACCGAGATCTCGTAATCTGTATTTGATGAAACTACAAAAATCCTTATATGAATTAAAAAACAATCTGGACGGATGTGGTGTAACCGTTTCAGTAATTATCTGATAAAATAAGGGTATATAATTATATATACACCCATGAGTTCTTCATAAAGAAATCTGAACCTGGATTTGCTATTATAGCAGTTTACGTTAATGATATGAATTTGATTGGAACTCCTGGAGAGCTCCTGAAAATTGCTGAATATTTGAAAAGGGGATTTGAAATGAAAGACCTGGGAAAGACAAAATGTTGTCTCGGCCTGGAGAATGAGCATAAATCAAATGAAATACTTACCCATCAATCAACATATGTTGAAAAGATCCTGAAAAGATTTAATATGGACAATGCTCATCCATTAAGTACCCCCATGATTGTTAGAAATCTTGATCCTAAGAAAGATCCATTCCGGCCACTTGAAGATGGTGAAAAGATACTTGGTCCTGAAGTACCATATCTTAATGCAATTGATGCTTTATTATATCTGGCTCAATATACTAGACCAGATATCGCATTTTCAGTAAATTTGCTTGCTAGATTCAGTTCAGCACCAACTCGGAGACATTGCAATGGGATTAAACATCTTTTTCGTTATCCTTGTGGAACGAAAGATTTAGGATTATATTATTCAAAATCTAACAACTTTTCAGGTTTAATTGGTTATGCTGATGCCGGGTATTTATCTGATTCCCATAAAGCCCGTTCACAAACGGTATATGTTTTTATATATAATGGCACAACAATCTCCTGGCGCTCCACAAAACAAACTCTTGTTGCTACATCCTCTAATCATTCTAAGATCCTTGCACTTCATGAAACAAGCAGAGAATGCGTGTGGCTAAGGTAAGTTATTTATCATATTAAAAATACATGTGGATTATCATTATCTACAGGAATGCCAACACCAATATTTGAAGATATTACGGCTTGTATTGCTCAATTAGAGGAGGCTATATCAAAGGAGATAGAACCAAACATATTTCTCCTAAATTCTTCTATACTCATGAACTTCAACAGAGCCGACAAGTTGATGTTAAACAAATATAGTTTACAGATAATCTGGCAGATCTGTTTACCAAAGCATTGCCTACATCAACTTTTGAGAAACTGGTATATGGAATAGGCATGCGTCGGCTTTATAAATTACAAGATTGATGTTGAAGTTTTATTCAGGGGGAGCGTTCAATCAGGGGGAGCAAAATTTTTGAATGGACATATGTGTACTGTACTCTTTTTCCTTCTACTGGATTTTCTCCCACTGGGTTTTACCGGAAAGGTTTTAATGAGGCGGTTCTAAACACGTCCACACCACTTGATCCAGAAGATTATTGTATATATTTTTGCTAAGTTTTTGTCCCACTGGGTTTTTCCTAGCAAATTCAAATACAAGTGGTGGAAATCCAAGTATAAATATGAGCAAAGCTCTGAAGAAAACATTAATTTTGGACTTATGTACACTGTACTCTTTTTCCCTTCGATCAGGTTTTGTCCCACTGGGTTTTCCTGACAAGGTTTTAATGAGACAGTTATGAGGACGTCCAACACCACAAGATCTAGAAGATCTTTGTATATATTTTTCTGAGATTTTTGTCCTACTGGGTTTTTCTTGGAAAATTAAATATAATACAAGTGGTAGAAAATCCAAGGGGGAGTGTTATAATACATGTGGCTTTCCCACCACCACTCAAGAGATTGCTTCTTGCTCAAGCTTGCTGACACACGTGGCCTTCCCACCACCACTCAAGAGCTTACTTTGTTCACTATATATATATATGCTCTCTCTTGTAAAAATGAGCTGATGCTCTTTCAATATAAATAAAAACATTACATGTTTTCTCTCTCGTTTTTCTCTCTTCTCTCATCTTATATCTCTCTTATTTATTATTTATTATTATTTAATCTCTTCTCTATTATTCTTTGATTCATAACAAATATTTCTATCATTGGCCACAGCCCACATGTTTTGGTGGATTCCTGTTATCTTGAGATGTTGGAGGAGGCCTATTATAATACCCCATAAAGTTTTAGTAGTATGATCGCTTTTCTTAGCTCCAACACTGACTGAGTTGCTAGGATCCATTTCCTAATCAGAACTGTCAATCAACAAAATCTTTGTAAGGTTTCATCTTTGAGGATACTAAATTACTATTATTATATAATTAATAGTGATTTTATTACCAAATAAACATAACAACAATGAAATATAAAATTGTTATAATGTACTTCTATAAAATTATGCCACAAAAATCACCATTCATGTGGTTTAGCAGTGAATTTTGTTCATTCAACTTGATAATATTTTTCACTACTTCGATCTGAAGTGATCCATCAACGATTCAACAAGCAGGCCACAATTTCACCATCTCTCAACTCATTTCATTTAACTTCACCTACTCTGCACGCACATATGTTATTTAGAAGAACTAGTATGCTAATTTGGTAATTAGAAAATGACAATCTCATGACTTCAACAAATAGAAAATATTTAGACCGAGTTAAATACCTCATTAGCAAAATTGACATCAGCTGTCTTAGCCATTTTAGCAGCGCCGCCACCGACGTCACTGACAACGATGTTGTGGGTCATGTCGACCCAATTGACATCAGATGGCTCCACCACCTGTAGTGGTTTTTTTTTTTATTATTATTATTGAAATCATTATTTTCAATATTTTTATTTTTAATTCTTAATTTCTATTAGTGTAATTATAAATCAAATATTGAAAACAAATTAAATACCTCTTCAGCAAACTTGACGTCAGCCTCTGCCATTTCAGTATCGCCGTCGCCAATGTTGTGGGTCATGCCGGTGCTCAGGTTGACTGACTCAATCTGATCAACGTTTTCAATGTGAAAACCAACCATTAATGCAAGAGAAAAGATTAGAAGATTAAAGGTGATTGAAAAAAATGTTGTACTTTTCAAATATGATCTATTAAATATTATTTTAGGAATGGGGATAACGGGTCCCCCTACTGAAGACCTCTTTCCACACTGAATTGAGGAGTGGGGCTTCCATTAACCAAAACCGAGAGCAAAGACGAGGAGATGCACCACCGCATCAAATATCTCCATTTTTGGCCAAATCCCATCTCACCCATCATGAAATCTAAAAAACTATTGTCCACGCTATCATAAGCTTTCTCGAAATCTAGCTTAATAAGGAGACCTCCTTCCTTTGCCCTCCTCCACTCATGAATGATCTCTTCCGCAATCACGAAACTATTGATTATTTGCCTATCATTGACAAAAGCCATATGAGAATCACCGATGACTTTTACCATCACTGACTTTAAACCGGATAACTAGCGTCTGCCATCACCACGTCAGCCTCTATGTCCGCCGTCACGACGTCAGTAGATGGCTCCTCCACCTGCAGTGTTTTATTTTTATTGAAATCAGCTATTTATTTATTTATTTTTGAAACAAACGTACAATACAAACAAATATTAAATTTGTTTTAATTTAATCATAAATTAAAATATTTAAAACGTATTTAAATACCTCATCAATAAACTTGACGTCAGTCTTTTCATAGCGCCGACGCCGTCGTCATTGACAACGACGTGGGTCAAGTCGATGTCGGTGTTGAAGTTGTCGGCCACCACATGTAGTGGTTTTTATTATTATTATTATTGTAATATTTTTTTAATTCTTAAAAGATTAATAAAAAAAATTAGACCGAGTTAAATACCTCATCATCAAAATTGACGTCAGTTGTCTTAGCCATTTCAATAGCGTCGCCGCCTACGTCACTGACAATGACATTGTGGGTCATGTCGACCCAGTTGATATCAGATGGCTCCACCATCTGCAGTGTTTTTTTATTTATTATTGAAATCATTATTTTCAATATTTTTATTTTTAATTCTTAATTTCTATTAACATAATTATAAATCAAATATTGAAAACAAATTAAATACCTCTTCAGCAAACTTGACGTCAGCCTCTTCCATTTCAGTATCGTCGTCGCCAACGTTGTAGGTCATACTGGTGCTCAGGTTGACTGACTCAATCTGATCAACGTTTTCAATGTGAAAACCAGCCATTAATGCAAGAGAAAAGATTAGAAGATTGAAGGTGATTGAAAAAAGATGTTGTACTTTTCAAATATGATCTATTAAATATTATTTTAAGAATGGGGATAACGGGTCCCCTTGCTAAAGACCTCTTTCCACACTGAATTGAGGAGTGGGGCTTCCATTAACCAAAACCGAGAGCAAAGACAAGGAGATGCACCACCGCATCAAATATCTCCATTTTTGGCCAAATCCCATCTCTCCCATCATGAAATCTAAAATACTATGGTCCACGCTATCATAAGCTTTCTCGAAATCTAACTTAATAAGGAGACCTCCTTCCTTTGCCCTCCTCCACTCATGAATGATCTTTTCTGCAATCATGAAACTATCGATTATTTGCCTATCCTTGACAAAAGTCATTTGAGAATCGCTGATGACTTTTACCATCACTGACTTTAACCGGATAACTAGAACCTTTGCTAAAATTTTGTACATGGATCCCATTAAACTTATCGACCTAAAATCTTTCAACGTCTTTGGGTTGCTAGAACTTGTTAAATGTCTAGAAAGAGCAATTGAAGAACAAAAGGCGAATACTGAAGAGCTAATCAGAACACCTTCAAATTTATTGGTCGATGCAGCTAAATCATGGAACTTTGAGTTCTTGGCTGAGCTCGTTCGTTCTTGTCTTGATTTAGTTCACTTGTTAAATGAACAAGAGTGAAGCATATTTCATATTGCAATTTTGCACCGTCATATTGACATATTCATATGATATATGGGATAGACTTCGATAAGGAGTTGTTAGCTACATATAAAGATAATGAAAAGAATACTATGTTGCATCTAGCTATAAAGTATACAGATCCACCTCCAATCAGTCCGGCTCTTGAAATGCAATAAGAGTTACTAATGTTTGAGGTAACATTTTCTCTATCTCCATTGTCTTTAATTTTCCATTTTTTTTCATATATAGTTGTTGATTGTTACAATGCTAATCATATAGGAGGTTGAAATGATCATGAAACCTTCATTTAGAGAGATGAAAAATACAGAGGGTCAAACACATCAAGAGTTGTTCACCGTAGAACACAAAAAATTATTTCATAGTGGAGAAAAGTGGATGAAAAACACAGCTACCTCATGCATGGTTGTTGCCACACTCATTGCAACTGTGGTCTTCTCGGCAACCTTCATCATTCCTGGTGGTAACAATAAGAAAACTAGAATACCCATTCATTTGATAGAGACTACATTCCATGTCTTTGCTATATCAGATGCAGTCGTGTTATCCTTCTTTTCAATCTCCATTCTAATGTTTTTGTCCATCCTCACATCAAGTTACATAGAGATGGATTTTCAGAGATCTTTGCCGCTCAAGTTGATGGTTGGTCTTTGGGCTCTCTTTATATCAGTAATAGCCATGATGATAACTTTTAGTTTAACGTTCTTCTTAGTTTATCATGACAAATCAAATTGATCAATCCCCATAGTTACTTTTATGTTTGTATCAGTGCCAATAACTCTGTTTATAATACTGCAATATCCCTTGTTGATAGATATTCTCTGCTCAACCTGTCGTCCTAGGTTTCTATCTACCCTAGTCAAGTAAATGCTATAACTATTTACTCTATATTATGAAAATCTCTCAATTATATATAAATGAAGTCTCACTTGTTTATGATTTTCACAATCTTAACATTGATCAAGTTAGTCATTAAGTTTATTTTTGTTATTTGTATTTGATCAAAATGAAGTTGGATCAGAGTTAAATAGTTCATGGCTCTAAAAACAATAATTACTTAAGCCTAGATAGATAAATATATTCACATCCATAGTCCCAGTTGAAACCTTAATTCTCAACTTCTCCAGTTACATCCTCCATATTTCTGATACTAGTTTTCAAAGGGCATGGGAATTGGCCAATACCATACTACCATAGCTTTGGAACTTGGATACCTTTGTCATGGGTGGCTACTGGCTACGTATTTGCCGAATGGTTAAATGAGGAAATTGGAAATTCAAAGGGATAATTTAAGTCCTTTATTTGTAAACAACTCAAAAGCAAATTATTGCTTGGAATTAAATGAGGAAAATGTCTTGTAATTGGGGAAAAATACATTAAAATGGTACACATAAAAGTTAAAACAACTGCATAATTATCATTAGACTCTTCAAATATAAATCCTAGTTATCAAATTTTCAGTCTTTACTCATGGTACAAGTGTTGGGCCAAGTCTTTATCAAATCGAAACCTTTGTTGCCGTGGATGATAAAATGTAGCACCCAAGCCCACGCTAGTCCAAGCCTATCTAACTCTTAGGGCCCAAGCCTGTCTAACTCTTAGGGCTTGTTTGATTTACTGTATTGTATTGTACTGGATTGTATTTGATTGTATTGGATTTGACTGGACTGTATTATTCTTATACAGTACTGTGTGTTGGTGGTATTTTGTTTTAGAATGTATTAGAATAATACAATGTTATGATGTGATTTTTTTTTTTTTTTCTAAATATTTTGTTAACTAAGAAATTGAAATATTTTTAGAATAAAAAAATACATTATAAAATATATATTTATTTTATTATATTTTAAAAAATAATTATTAATATTTTGATTACATAAAATATTATTTATGTAATAAATTTCAATAATACTTGACAATTGTTTTTAATATTTTATTTAACTTATAAATTTTAACATTTATACTATTAAAATAACATTTTATTTTATTAATTTATATAATATTAATTTTGTAAGTTCCTCAAAGTTTGATTGGCATATTTCGGTAATAAACCATATGTGGTTTAAATGTAAGGGTAGCTTAGGTAATGTGTGATCAAGCTCAAGGCCATCAAGACCTCAAGGTGACAAGTACTCAAAAGATATAATCTCTGGTGCTTAGTTTTTCTTTGAAGAGATTTAGTTGCACACACACACTAAGCATACTTGATTATGTGTGCATTCACTTCACTTGTCACATTTCACACTTGCACTTTGTTGTCATATATTGTTGTGTGTTTTATGTGTCTTGTAATTTGTTTCCCGACATGGTTCGGAAACGTCCGCGCATGCACCATGAGTGCTTAGTTTAGCGTGAAGATCGCCTTCAGAGAATGCCTTGGCTTCTCCTTTGATTTCACCATTTTTGGTGAATCGGTGGTTTGATTGGCGGCCATGACCACCGAATGAAACCGCCGTTTGAGTCCAGAGGTCTTTGGATTGGTTCTGCGTTACGATCGGTGGCCACAACTGCCGTTCGAAACTGCCGATCATACCTGATTGATTTAATATCTCGGGTCCCAAATCGACAGTCACACAACCGCTGTTGCACCCCTGTTTGTGTCGATCCAATTCGGCGGTTGGATTGGCGGTCGATGGTTACCGAATGAAACCGTCGATGTTCCCCTGTCTTTCTCGGGACCAATTGGGGCGGTCGTAATCGGCGGCCTGGCCGCCGATTGAAACCGTCGATCAATGCGTTTCAAGGGCAATATCGTCTTTTCACTTAAGCCATTTCTTGGCCTCTATAAATACACCACTTTCTCTTGTTCTAAATGTGACTCTTTAATCATCAAGAACCCTACTTTTAAAAGAGAGATTTTTGTGAGAAAAAACAATCAAGATTGCTCATTTAAACACTCAAACCCAAATTCATTTACATCAAAATTCATCTAGCATCTTCTAGCATATCTAGGATGCTTGTATTCATGGGTCTTAGTCAACACACATCCCTTGGTATGTTCTTCACTAATTTCATCTAATTTAGTGTTTTATTTATCAATGCATCTCTTTTATTATTTGTTTATTTTTTAGATCATATGCTATTAAACAAAATAGAGATTGTTGTGTTGAATTTGATTGGGTGCTGTTTTGTGATAGCTATCTAGGCTTTCATAATCTATGTTTAGCTAAGCTATTTGACATATCATTTAGCTATTGATATCTAGGATTATTTTAATTGCAATATTGTCATCCTAGATAAGCATATAGGGTTTCCCAGCTCTAATTGCATTTTGGATATTTCATATATTCACATAGGATTTTATTATCTCTTCATTGAGAACTAAGTCTTGTGGCTAAGCTTCCTTAAGCCATAAGCAATTGGACTAGAACCGCTTTTATAGTCTCGTGGGTAGTAGTAGAGGGTTATAGGCCGTGAGAGGTTAAGGTCAACCTAGGCTGTAAACTCTATTACAATTGGTGGATTCGAGGTCCGTGTGTGGCGCACATATTAGCCCGTGGTTTTTCTATGTTGAGGGTTTCCACGTTATATCAAGTGTTATTTAATTTCCGCATATATATTACACTTGTTTTATTACATTGACTAGATAGGGATATTTTCGTAATCTTGACTATACATGAAAATTGGGTAAAATTGGTAATAATCTATTCACCCCACCTGATTATTCACCACCACCCCCCCCCCCCCCCCCCCCCCCCCCCCCCCCAAGACTTATATTATAACACACCGTAATTAGTTTCAAATTTATTTTATTTTAAATTAAATATTAAAATTATATTATATTACATTATATTTAAAAATTGGGTAAAATTGGTAATAATCTATTCACCCAATCTATTCACCCCCCCCCCCCCCCCCCCCCCCCCCCCCCCCCCCCCCAAAAAAAAAAAAAAAAAAAAAAAAAAGACTTATATTATAACACACCGTAATTAGTTTCAAATTTATTATCATTATTATTATTATTATTATTATTAAAATTTATTATTAATAATATATATTATTATCACATTATTATTATTATTATTATTATTATTATTTAAAATTTAGTATTATTTCTCTCCCCTTCATATTAGCTAATACAACCTCTATCCATTGTATTAGATAATACAACATCCATTGTATTAGAACAATTAAAGGTATCGTTTGTTTGGCCGTATTGTATTATATTAGACAATTAAAATGTACTAAAATAATGCAATACAGTGTTTGCACCAAATACTGTATTGCATTATTTTAGTACATTTTAATTGCCTAATACAACAAACACGGTATTAACTAATACACTATATTTGGTGGTATTAGGTTGTATTGTATTAGAAAAAACACTTTTTTGTTCTTTTTTTTTTTTTTCCTCAATGAATATGGAATATTGATAAAATATGTGTTATGTTGTTAATATATATATTTTTTATAATTTCGAAATACATAGGAAAATTTTATTTAAATTTTTTGTTTCAATTAAAATAAATATTTATTGATTTTTTATATAAAAATATTTACTGATTTATTCATGGTAAGGATATTTAAAATTAATTATTAAGTATTTTTTTTTAAATATTATATTTTTTATAATATAATAAAATACAATAAAGTCATATAGGAATAACATAATACGATATAATACAATGTATCACCAAACACAGGTTTGTATTAATAATAATACAATCCAATATAATACAATACAATTCAATGCAATCCAATACAGTGTATCAAACGAGCCCAAAATATATTAGCTAATACAATACAATGTATAATATAAAACAAGTCAAACATATTATTCTAATACATTTCAAACTCCTAATACAATACAGTATAACCTACCAAACATGCCCTTATAGGTGATTATACAAGACAAGGTTGGTCAAGTGGTATATCACTCACATCTACACCACAATACTGTGGGTTTAAGTCCTCCCCTCTTCTCAAACCCCGAGTTTATGTAATATAAAAATAAAATAAAGGCAAAATTTCACAGAAGTCCTACATTTTTGGTGATTTGTCACCTTTATAAATGTCTTTCTAAATTCATCACTTTAGTTCTTACTTTTTCCGAAACCCATCACTTTAGTCCATTTGACCAAATATGTGAAAATCAACTATTTTAAAACCCGTGAAAATACATTTTTACTCCTATTACTATTTAATTTAGCTAAAATGATTATTTTAGCTTTAAATTAAAATGAAAAACAATAAAATTCTCAATAATAAAATCGTAAATAAATATATTACAAAAAGAAGCTTAAATAAATAATTAAAAAATCCATTATTTTTTTCTTATTTTGTATTTTTTTCATAATGGATTTTTATTTAGCTAAAATGATTATCTTAGCTTTAAATTAAAATGAAAAATAATAAAATTATCAATAATAAAATCTTAAATAAATAGATTACAAAAAAAGAAAATTATGGAAAAAAAACTCATTTAAAGTTAAGATAGTCATTTTAGCTAAATTAATATCCATTATGACAAAAATACAAAAAAAAAAAAACAAAAAAAAATTAATGGATTTTATTATTATTATTTATTTAAGATTTTTTTGTAATATATTTATTTAAGATTTTATTATTAAGAATTTTAATTTAAAGCTAATATAATCATTTTAGCTAAATTAAACAGCAATAAGGGCAAAAGTGTACTTTCACAGGTTTTAAAATAGTTAACTTTCACATATTTGGTCAAATGGACTAAAGTGATGAGTTTTGGAAAAAGTAAGGACTAAAGTGATAGATTTGGAAAGACATTTATAAATGTGACAAATCACCAAAAAGGTAGGAGTTATGTGAAATTATGCCTAAAATAAAAAAAACTCTTATAGCTAATTATGATGAGTATTTAAACTAATTTCATTAAGGGGGAATTACACAAACTTACCCTGGTTATATACATAATAACTCAAAAACCCACAGAAAAATCATAATGACATGCACACCCCCTTGACCATGTTGACTCACGGTTGACCACCTATTGATCACCGTTTGTCTATCATAGACAAGTGGCAATGTTGTCTTTTTGTAATATATAAACAATAAAGTAATATAGAATTCGAAACACAAAATAAAAACAATTTTTTAAATGGCTCTCCATCGTCCATATCAAGATGGATGGTGATGGCTGATGGTGGAGATGAACTAAAAATTAGAAGAAAAAATTGATGGAGAATGGAGATCCAATTAAATTCCACAATGCTTTAAAAAAAAAAAATCCACAAAAAAAAAAATCACAAATCAATCCCAAAAACAAAATCCACAAATCTCATTCGACAATTATATCTTCTTCTCCAATCAATTTCAAGAAAAAAAAACCAAAATAATCAAGAAAAAAAGAAAAGAAAAATCAAATCCAAACACTGAAACACATATTCATCGATAAAAATTCATCTTCAATCTGTTAAAAATCACATTCAAGCTGTGTGATATTCCCTTCTCGAGCTAATAATCTTCGCAGGCGAAATATCCAAAACACAACAATAACAATCACTCAGTTTGGGTGTTGAGTCTCTAATCGTGTTGCGATACTTGAAATAACATTCATCGATATTGTTTTAGAGACGAAGGTAGTGAATCACTGTGAATGGGTCTTCATCTGTGATGGAGCTCCATTGTAGACCGTTCAATCTAAGATGGAGTTACGGACGATAGAGATCAATCATTTTATTTTAAAAAAAATATTTTTTTTATTTGTATTTTGTTTTAATGAATACTATATCAAAAAGACAATATTGCACCTTGTCAATGATAGAGAAACGGTGGTCAACAAGTGGTCAACTGTGAGTCAACAGGTCAAGGGGGTGCGAGTGTCATTATGATTTTTTCATTGGTTTATGTGTTATTATGCATATAATCAGGGTAAGTTTGTGTAATTCCCCCTTTCATTAATAAAGTGTAAATACAGAACGAGTCATGGGATATAATAAATTTAACCCTTCAAAATGTATATTCCAACAAAATAAATATAGTCAAGAAAGTAAGAAACATACAATATAATATAAATATAATCAAAGAATTCTTGCAAATGTTGTCCCAAGATTGTTAAAAAAAAATTCAGGGTGGAATAGAGTAAGATTGAAGAATTACGAAAAATATTAGAGAGAAGAAGGGAAAAAAAAAATGAAGTATGAATGTCTGATAGATAAGAGTTGTTATGTGGTGGGATCTGTTAATAAAAAATAAAGGGACTTTTATAAAAGTCAAGACTTGCACAGTTATACTTGGGTTTGTAGAAATTTAATATACTATTGGGTCATTACTCGTGATAATGTCTACATGTCTACATGATAACGTGGATCAATTGTACTGGTCACTTGGGTTTGGGTTTGTATAAGTATAATATACCCCAAGAAGCTTCGCTCCAGAATTTATGACAATCTTAGTCGTTAAGTTGTCCAATATTCTTGAGAATTTGGACCATTGTGGTTGGTTGGTTAGGTTTTTTTTTTTTTTAACAAAAAAAAAAAAGATTTGTTTAGGCAAGGTGGGGCTATATTTTCAACACTGATCAGAAACGTGATTCAAAAGTCTCACGTGCTTTTTTAGATTTCGGCGACACTTGTAGATATTTTATATATATTTTCAACACCGATCAGAAACGTGCTTCAACTCTCTCTCTCTCTCTCTTCAACGTTCCAGCTTCTTTACAATTTTCATATTTCAATTTTTTTTTCCTTAATCTTATTCTCCGATTTTTCGAACACTCATCTCTTCATCTTCGATTCAAACATGAAACTTTATATTTTTATTTTGGGTGAAATTCATTTTAGTCTCTCTAGTTAGACCTAATGGCTAAATTGATCCCCCGGCTTTCAAAATTATCTCGTTTGGTCATTCTATCACGATTTCCATTTAAAAAGTTAAATATGACAGGGACAGAGGGGCAAGTGAACCTGCTGCCCTTGATTTTTGTTTTAAACATGAGACATGAATTTCATCTCTATTTTAAAATTTTAAATAAATAAATTAGTTAATTAAACCCAGCTATAATCAACATCAAACCAGAATTATTTCTTTCATGTGCTATCATCAACATCAACCCAGAATTTTTAATTAAATCACCAACATCAACATCATCACCAAACCACCATCATCATATACTTATCTCTCTCACCACGAAATCAAACCCAGCTGCCCAACAATACCACCCAAATCCACCCTTTTAATTTTATGAAGATATAAAAAGTACAGGTAATGAAGAGAAACAGAAACTATAATGATTCATGATTCATGATCATATCAACAATTAATCGTTTAAAACAAAGCATAAAACGTTTAAAACCCAGCTGCCCAACCGCAACAATCATGAACAAGGCAGCTGCAATGTAAACCAGCCAGACTGCAACAATAACAACAACAACAACATATTATTCATGAAATTCAAATGTTATCTTATTATTAGCACTACAAAAAAAGTGACATATAGTGACACATTTTTGTGTGACAAATTTTAAATGTATCACAATAGGTATTATTTTGTGACAAATTATATTATTTGTCATTATGTTTTGTTCAATTTAGACTTTTTAAAAAATAATTGTCACAATTAGTTAAAAAAAAACTTGATAATTTGTGACAGATAATATAATTAGTCACAAAAATGACCCTATAAAAAAAAAAGGAAAGATTTTATTTTATAAATAATTAGGTTTTTAAAAGGCATCAGAATCAATAAATTTTATTTTATTTGGAAGAGAAAAAAAAACGCCACAATCGTGGTGTTGTTATTTTTTTCCTTATTTCATCTTCACATGTCTATTGGTTCTCCCTTTGTCACTGCCATATCTAGATTTTCTCTTTTCCTTAAACACACTTTTTAGATTTGAAACTGTGATTTATTTGTAGAAGTCACCAGGATTGTAGAGAAAATTATGCCTTGATAGAAAAAGGTAAGCTTCTATTGATTTGATTTTTTTTTTAAGGGTTTGTTATCTTTTACTTGTTTTTCAGGGTTGGAATTTCAAATTCGAGTTTCATATAATAAAAATTTTCTTTGAATAAGATATATATATTTTTTATGTAGAATTATATATATATATATATATATGTTTAGGGATGTTTCTTTATTTTAATTTTTTTCTCTTTTCCTTAAAAACATTTTTTAGGTTTGAAACCGTGTTTCATCTTTAGAAGTCACCAAGACCGTAGAGAAAATTTTGTCTTGATAGAAAAGGTAAGCTTCTCTTGATTTAATTTTTTTTAGGGTTTATTTTCTTTTACTTGTTTTCAGGGTCGGAATCTCAAATTCGAGTTTCATATATTGAAATTTTCTTTTAACAAGGTATGTTATATATAGAATTATATATATGTGTTTAGGAATGATTCTTAACTTTAATTTGTTTTTAATTTTTTTCAGGAACCCATAATTATTATTTCATGATTTATAGTTGTTTGTCCTTAGATTACATGATATTTATCAGTTGATGTGCATACTAACCGTTTGATTAAATGATTATTATGGAACAACCAATTGTTTAATGCAGCATTAAAAAAACAAATTATATCTTATTGAGGTGTTAATAATATACTTTCTATTGCAGTTTGTATCTAGGCGAAAAGTTTATTCTAATCTTTTCATTTACGAAAGTGTTCTAGTATTGAGGCTTGAAGAATCTTCATTATGGTTATCCGAATATAATTGATGTAATGCATTTATCTCAAAATTTGTAGCAAATTGGTGTATGTACACTAACAATTTTGTAATATATATATTTTTTTCACTTTCTTTTTTCTTTCTCTTTTCTTTCTTGTGTTCTGATTATCAATTCCTTATTGTACTTTTTGTATTTAAGTTTTCTTGTAGTTAATAATAATTGAATGGACTATTATATTAACTTTGATTGAATTTATAACTTGTTATCTTCTTGTTAATTGTCACTAAATTTGTGTAAAACAAACATAATTTTCATATGGTTAACTGTCACTAGGTTTGTGTATAGTGACAATATTTAAATAATTAATTATTGATAAGGTTGTGTATAGTGACAATACTTAAATAATTAATTATCGATAAGGTTATGTATAGTGACAATACTTAAATAATTAATTATCGATAAGGTTATGTATAGTGACATAATATTTAAATAATTAATTATCGATAAAGTTATGTATAGTGACACAATTTTTACATGGTTAATTGTCACTAAGTTTGTGAATAATGACATAATTTTAAAATAATAAATTGTTACTAAGAAGATGTATAGTGACAAAATCTTCAAACAGTTAATTGTCATTATATATAATTTAGTGACACAATTTTTATTTTGTCACTAATTAAGATCGAGTGGTAATATGTCATTAAAAGTTATGATTCGTGACAAGTTCCAAAAAATTGTCACAAATACTTTTAGTGACGGGGGCAAAAGTGACGAATTGTTAATGACACTTTTTTTTGTCACAATATTGAAATTGTGACAATTTCTTTACTTGTAGTGATAAATAATTTTTGTCACTATATGCCACTTTTTTTGTAGTGTAGATACTATTAATATACCGAACTAAAAAAAATTAAAAAGAAAATTACCATCCTTCAAGGAAGCCAGGCTCTTTCTTGGGTGGAGGGGGGTGGTGGAGGACTGGAGGGGGATATTGAGGAGGAGGTGCCATCACTTGAGGTCCTTGATAATAACCTGCCACCACAAATATTTCATTTTAACCAAACTTAAAATTCTATTATGTCTAAATTAACTCATGTATATATATATCTTAAAATTCTTCTTCTTTAATGTTTTAAGGTAAAACTTAAAAGAGCAAAGAGCCACTCAAATAGAGAGAATTTTTCAGAACATACAACAGTGATTTTGAGAAAAAAAAAAATTAAACAATTTCTCAAAGGGAATCACATGACCAAATCATGAAAAAAAGAGGAAAAATTATTAATAATTATCTCAAAGAGATCAGTAAAAATAACCACACTTAGAAACTTATACAGAAAGAGAAGAAGAGATGCAAATAGAAACAAAATATTGAGCAAAAGGGAAAAGGGTACCTTGAGCAGGATAAGGATAGGCATAGTTGGGATCATTCATGTTGGCCAAAATCAAAACTCAAATTCTCAGAATGACACTTTGTGTGTTATAGATCTGAAACTGGAAACTTGTTTGTAGTTTGGCACTTTTAGTATGTGTTTTTAGGGTTTTCAGGGTTTTTATATAAAAAAATGGAAGACTTCACATTACATGACTCACATTTGACATTACATCACTCTGTGGAATTCTGGAATCTTATAATTACGAGAAAATCTTCAGTGGACCGGGTGCATGAGCTGAGTGTTGCACCCGGCCACTTAGATGGTGACATCTCAATATGTGTTAGTTTTTTTTGTTTTGTTATTATTATTATTATTATTATTATTATTATTATTTTATTCCTTTCTCTTTCATTCCATCTAATTTATTATTATTATTTTAGCTGACACATACCAAGGTGTGTGCAACACTCATCTCATGCACCCGGTGTATTGAAGATTTTCTCTTCTAAGTGCAATCTTTATTTTTCTATTAGAATTTACTTTATATTCTTGAAAAAAAAAAAAATCAATGATAACGAATTAGATACTTGCAAATAATCTGGCTTTTTTAAAATTGTTTATGGTAGTGGTAACCGGAACCGGAGGAGGGCGGCTCTGGTTCCAATTTTCAAGGAACCACCCGGTTCAAACCGGATTGGAATTGGTGGTTATGGTTAGGTTCGAATCGGCGGTTCTTGTTTTTTATTTTTATTTTTTAAAATTAATAAAAAATTTAACACTTTATTTATAAAAATAAAATGTTTAAAAGAGAAAGGACATTGTAGAGTATTGAGCCATGTCTTATAACCTTTGTCCAAGTAATTATGTTTGTCCTTCCATTCTCCTCCTTTTTATAAAGGTTAGGCATCTCTTCATTGTTCTTATTTATCCGATGTGGGATGTGAGATTGAATACATGTGATCCACCACCTAAGAGCGAGGCATGATTTTTATTTTTATTTTTGTATTCTTTATTTAATTTATAGAAAATTGAATTCATTGATGAATAGAACATGGTTATTCTAATTTGAATGTGGGTGGATAAAGTAATTTGAAAAACACCTAAAGTAGTATGATACAGTAGTGAACAACCACTGGAAATGAAGCAGATGCATACTTTGAAATAAGATTTTTCTTTAATTTCTCAATATTGGTATTGTCCCGATGCAACATGTCATTCACATAAATCAAGAGAATGATAAAAGAACTAATCAAACTTTCTTTATTATTACATGTTAAACTCTTCGGTGTGAAAAAAAAACCACGAGATGCTAATCCAACGAAAACTTCTATGATTAAAATTAACACTAATGTTAGACAACCTAAAAATTTAGTACAAATTTTAACCCAAATAAGCTTTCATAATAAAAAATAATGAAATAATGAAATAAGCTTTCATAATAAAAATAAAAATAATAAAATAAACCTTTCATAAAAATAATAAAGCCTATAGCCAATACACACTCAACAGCCAAAAGCTTATTTCATTATTTCATTATTTTTATTATGAAAGGCTGTTGATTGTTAGTTCAATTTAGTTTAGGGTTGAAAAGTGTGAAAGAATAACGAAAGTCTAGATTTCAAAAATAAAAATAAATAAAATAAAATAATGAAAGGATAAATTTGATTTGTTTAATGTTATTTGTAGACTTCAATTAACTTTAAACCATATATCTATGAAAGTTGTGCGTTTGATTCACAGCATCTCTCAAGACCTCAAAATATTGTAAATGGAACCTTGACTATATCCATAATTTTTCTGATTTATTATTCAATTCTCCACCTACTCCGAATTCGGAACCGTAGATCTAAACATCTAAATACCATCGCAGCTGTCCATCGACCAAGTAAATAACAACCACAAGATCTAACAAATCCCGCGGCTGAGATCACTCTACTAGAACCTTCTCTTTCTTCGACCCCCTTATATCTTCACCTTCATTTCTCCAAACTAGAGCTTGTGGTTTGATCGTGCCACACTCGAGTTAGGGTTTATTTTCTCTCATTTCAAGGTTCGTGGTAGGAAATGGAAAGAAAACAACATTTTGGTTTTTGATGTTGCTAAAAAGCTGAGCTGGCCCCCACCTAAAATGGATACCATTTAAAATGACGTAAATGCCCTTTAATATATGGTAAAAATGGATATAAAAGTAATCTCTAATCTCTAATCTCTCTCTCCCTCTCCCTCTCCCTCTCCCTCTCCCTCCATTTAAATATCATATTTTTATTTTTATTATGAAAGCTTATTTCATTATTTCATTATTTTTATTATGAAAGCTTATTTTTATTTTCAACCCTAAACTAAATTGAACTAACAATCAACAGCCTTTCATAATAAAAATAATGAAATAAGATTTTTCTTTAATTTCTCAATATTGGTATTGTAGTGACCAACAAGCAACATGTCATCCACATAAATCAAGAGAATGATAAGAGAACTAATCAAACTTTCTTTATCACTGGTCTGTTTGTCTGTCTATGTGTTTGCCAAAGCCCATATAAGCTCTTTCTTGATAAACAAGATTTTTTATTTTTTTTTTAATCTTTAGCTTTAATTTTACATGTAAAACTCTTTTGTGTGAAAAAAAAAAAAAAAAAAAAAAAAAAACCGATAGGTTAATCCTACAAAAACTTCTATTAGTAAATTAACACTAATGCTCAACAATCTAAAATTTTAGTTCAAATTTCAACCCAAATGATGTGGTAAATGATTTTTTCATTAACCACATCATTCTATGTTGCGTGACAACTCACTTGTCACTTCATTTGGATTAACTATTTTGATTGTATATCATTACTCATTGGATGGAAAGAGAGAAATAGAAGCAAAATGGAAAAGGATATCTTATTAATAAATAAGATAAGCAATACATAGAAAAGGATATCTCCTTTTATGTTAATAAATATAATAAGCAAATACATAGAAAAGGAGATATTATTAACATCCAGCATAGAAAAGGAAATGTTGTCAAAAACCAGCTTTTTAACAACATCAAAAACCACTTGACTTTACTTTTATATCCATAATTTTCTGATTTATTATTCAATTCTCCACCTACCCGAATTCGGAACCGTAGATCATCGCAGCCGTCCATTGACCAAGTAAATAACAACCACAAGATCTAACAAATCCCGCGGCTGAGATCACTCTACTTGAACCTTCTCTTTCTTCGACCCCCTATATCTTCACCTTCATTTCTCCAAACTAGAGCTTGTGTTCTGCTCCTGCCACACTCGAGTTAGGGTTTATTTTTTCTCATTTCAAGGTTCGTGGGAGGAAATGGAAAGAAAACAACATTTTGGTTTCTAAAAGAAATAGTGTATTTTAAGAAAGGAAGTATTTCCTGAACAAGCTTCCAATTAAATTTTTAAAATGATCATATGAAAAGATAGAAAATGGTATTTTGGAACAAAATGAAAGTACATTTAAAAATTTATTTATTTTTAGGAAAAAAAAGTGTGAAAAGAAAAAAAAAAAATGAATTGTAAATAGAATATCTCTTAAAAAAATTGAAATCTGTAACCTAGCTAGTTATCTGTAACCGTCCATGGCAAATCCAAATATCAGTTTTATATAATAATGACTACGTAGTTAATGATTTCCCATATCAGAAGCTTACACGTGCCTCCTTCTGCTCTTTCCAGGTTGTCTTAAATGACTTTTAAATTTTCTAGAAATATCCAAGAGGGTTGGATCAAACCTGAAAGAGCAGTATATTTGGAAAGATCAAGATTTATTTTCTTCATATTATATAAACTACTAGGTTTGGTTGCAAGTAATAGAAATTAATTTTGATATAATATAAAAAAAAAAATGAAAAGTTTATATACAACTAATTATGAGATCACAAATTATAATGAATAAATAAAAATAATTCAATCATACAAAAATAACTCCCATGATGCATCAACTTATGGAGGCAATAACATTATTTACAATATTTTTTTTTTTAAGAAAAAAATAAATAAAGCCTTATACCTAATTGCAGAAGACATAAATATATACATGCTTCCCGTTAAAATGAGCATCCTCACGGAGAAAAAAAAAATTCAATCAAAATCATTCAAATACAATCACAATATTTCAGCCGTATTATAAAACTAATAAGATTTCAGTCATAATTTCTCATAATTAATTGATAAGTTTTGAGAAATGAAAACAAATACAAAAATGAATTAAACCCTAAATTGAAGAGAAAATAATGAAAGGAAAAAAAGAAGTAGAAAATCAGAAAAGTACCATTTTTAAAGGAATTGAAGAGGAAAGAGGACCTGAGTCTCTTCTGATTCTTTAGCGTTTGATTTGTTGAATGATGTGATCTTTTTTGGTGTTTAACATATACCCAAATAATTAAATATAACTGAAATTTTAACATAATTAACAGCAAAAATAAAGAACCAACCTTTTCTTGTATGAATCATGCAAAGAAATTCGTTGGGAAGAAGAGGAGAGAAAGGGGAAAAAATGTTTCAATGTTTATCTCTCATTTTGTCTAGAGGTGGGAAGGACCCAAAAGGAAAATAATGGGATTTGTATAAAAGAGAGATATCTAGTCCACCGCTTGGACTCTAATAGTTTTTTTAAATATATTTTTTCTTTCTTTCACTTGTATATTTCAAGTCAATTTTACTTTCAAAAAATTAAAAAAGAAAAAAAAAAAAGGATGTTATAATTAAAAGCTTCTTTTCAAAGAAACTATATATTTTTTTTAATAAAAAAGATGCTATAATTAACTAACATATCGCTCCTTTAATAACTATTGATTTGGGTCCAGTCCATATCATTACCTCTAGCCTCTTAGTAAATAACCATCTAAAGTCATAATAATTGGGGTAAACTATTTAACAATGATTTAACCTATTTAGAATTTTAAATTAAGATAAATTTTGGAAATTACTATACAATCCATGTTGTGTTACTATTACGAAGACATGTCTATCAAGTAATTCTACAAACTCGAAGGCTTGTATTTGTCATTTGACTTTAAAAAAAAAAAGGGATGCTATAACTAAAATCTTACTAAAAGCTATCTACTAAGTAATTATATAAAGTTTAAGGGTTGTATTTGTAATTTTACTTTTAAAGAAAATAAATAAATAAATAAATAAAGTCAAAGAAATTAAAAGAAGAAAAAAGGGAGGCTATAATTCCAGCTGGCCACTTCACACTTTTTATATATAGTATAGACATAGTCATAAATAGTCATATTCACCGAATGTAATAGAGACTAGTCTCATATGTAATGGTATAACAAATAAAATAGATACAACTTTATGAATAAGAATAGAACCCATCGCTATTTTAAATCTCTAAAATCATTTATAATCGAATCTATACTAATTTTCTCTATGATTTCCCTTTCAATACACATGATCAATTTTGTAAGAAAGTTATATTCCATCTTGTACGAAGCACAAATAATATTGACAAAAGAAGTTAATTTAAGTAAAATAAATAAATAAATAAAATAAAGGATTTTGAAAAGTTGTTGGAGTACTACTTCAGAGCAAATTTGAAGGACATGTTTTGCTTTCCATAAAAGAAGAAAAGACCCAGAAAGATATATACATAATATCTTACCCCATCTTCCTCTTTGAAGGTTATTATATAATTTTAACCAAGCATTAACTAAAATTAAAGTTTTAAACTTGCAATTTTTTTTATAGTAAAGATGAAAACTTATAGAATATGAGTTAATTTTTTTTTTTTTTTTTTAAAGAAATAGTGTATTTTAAGAAAGGAAGTATTTCCTAAACAAGCTTCCAATTAAAATTTTAAAATGATCATATGAAAAGATAGAAAATGGTATTTTGGAACAAAATGAAGTGCATTTAAAAAATTATTTATTTTTAGAAAAAAAAAAGTGTGAAAAGAAAAAAAATTGAATTGTAAATAGAATCTCTCTTAATTTTTTTTGAAATATGTAACCTAGCTAGTTGTCTTAATTAAAGAGCAATTTGTTACTATGATTACAAAGTTAAAATTTTATTAACATCTTCGACCTTTGGTACACCGACAAGATTTTATATTTTTCTCTCTAACTTCTAGAAAAAAAAAAATTCTCTATTTTCTCTTGTAGACAGTAGAAATGGGTTGAGACAAGATGAGGTTGACACGGTGGTTTGCCTCTTACACCCACGCTATAAGGTTGTGGGTTAGAATTTATTTTATTTCCCTAAATCTCGAATTATTATAATATTTAAAAAATAAAAAAAAGGTGGATTGCGAAATTATCTGTTTGGTGTTTAAATTTGGTGTTTGGGGGTGATTTTATTTTAATTAAAAGTTTTGAACAAAACAAAGATCGATCAATATTTATTTTATTATTTATATGACAAAATCCATATCTACACCGCAAATGGAAATCGAACAAAAGTAAAAGATATAAAAATTGCTTTGCCAAAACAAAGATCGATGAATATTTATTTATTATTATTTTTCTATTTCTTTTTCGGTATTTCCCTTTGCCGGTGGGATGTGTGATGCCAAAAGGCCCATAACACATATCTACACTGCAATGTGTAATGCTTCTATCTTTCTTCTCTTTGCCGGTGGGATTTTATTCCATTAAGAATAGAACATGCCCAATTTAATTCATTTGCAAGACACTAGGAGATGCCCAATTTTTTATTTTGTTAGGACAGAGGAAGTATTTTGGTTGGGACTTAAATCAGCTATGGCGTCCCAATTCGTGTCTAACCAACCAAATTGAAACATGTGTCTACATTTATGGAAGAATTTGAAAAATAATAATTAAATGTAGACACATATCCCAATTTGGTTTGTTACACACAAATTGAAACATCGTTTTTAGATAGCTGATTTGATCAGTTTTCAAGACCGTCTTTCAATCATATCACACATGTCACGTGATTATGCTTAGCTTTTTATGTAATTAATAAAAAGGAGGCTTCTTTAATGGAAGAGACTCCATTTTGAAGATAACATTTTCATCCTCAAATTTAGAGGTCCAAAACACCCATCTACATTACTATTCACTTTTATATATTCATATTTTATCTTTATATTCATTCTTCACACAAATTAAATTCATCTTGTATCCTTTTTAAAATTTTAACTAAACGTAATTAATTTTTTATAACTTTTTATTCATAAATCTAGTTATTATAAAAATTATACCATTAGAAATATTTTGTTGAGATCTTTCAACCGAGTATAATATTGATTAAATTTTTTATTTATTAAAAAAGATTAGAAACTTTTAGGCGTGAATCTATTATAAGTGAACAAATTATTATTTAAAATAATTAAGAGAAAACAATTTTATTAATAAAAATTTAAAATATTCTTTGTAAAAAAAATAAAATAATGTTTTATTATTTAAAGATAGTAAAATATAGATAACCATTGGAATGGTAAATAAGCAGTTGAAATATTCTAAATATATTCTATTTGCGGTCTCCAAAAGGTATATCTCTTGAACAGGAGAAAATCTTCCATGAGTCCGTTGGATGCTACGTCGATTGCCATAAAACCCACCCATTGACCATAATATCTCTTGAACAGGAGAAAATCTTCCATGAGTCTGTTGGATGCTACGCCGATTGCCACAAAACCCACCCATTGACCATGTATCTCTACCCACCACCCCAAGTCAACCACAAACCGCCGCTATCTCCATCTCCATCTTAAACACCAACAGCTGCCTAAATATCACTCGCCGCTAGCCCTAAAATCAACAATGTCAAACCTTAAATCGAAATGAGAGAGACATTAGAGAAAGAGAAGAAGAGGTGAAGAGGAGAGAGAAGAGAACAGAACGGTGGGAAGAGAGAAGGAGAAAGGAGAGACAGAAACGATTGAATGAGGAGAGAGAAGTGACAAAGAGAAAAGAAGTAAAAAGCTTTTACACGTGTCATAATATAATTGAACCAAAAAATGTAAATCAAATTGATTAAGTTTTATGCCACATGGTATAATTTCATTGGGTCCATCTCACACACATTACATGTGAGACAAATCCATGAAAGATTTTCTCCTTGATCAGTTGCTCACTTGCACCTATATCACTTTCAAGTTGTTCCCTCCGATAGTCCAATTGTTGTCTATTTAAAGAAGTACTTGAAAGTCATGATATTGCACACAGAGTAATAAAAAGAGTTATTACTCTTTGACAGTGATCACCATGGATGGAATGTGGGTTTGTTACAACAGTTTTTTCTCCTGGTGGACATTGAGGCAATCCTATCCATCCATGTTAGTGCTAGAGGAGAGGATGACCGCTTATCTTGGCATTTTGATAAAAAAGAGCCTTTATGTTATCAAGAGTGGTTATAGGTTGGCTTTGGATGATAAAATTTGTTCCTCCTCCTCCTCATGTTTTGCAACTCGCAAGTGGTGGACTGCTCTTTGGAATCTGAATATCCCTCCCCAAATCAAGATCTTCGCTAAAATGCTTTACCTTCTCTGCTTAACCTCTGGAATAGGAAGGTGGTGACCCAAACTTGCTACAAGCTATGTGGTCTTACTGTAGAATCGGTCTCCCACGCTCTCCTCTAGTTTAAAAAGGTGAAAAAGGTTTGGGGTTGCACTCGTTTTGACTTTCTTTGACAACCTTAACGACCTATCGGTCCTCGATGTCTTGGCTAGGATATTGTCCAAATTTAGCAGGGATGATTTGGCTTGATCCTGTGTTATCATGTGGAGCATATGGGAAAATAAAAAATGTTGTATGACTGGCGGTCGAGTGAGAAACCATGATGATCTTGGCTCCCCCTCCAGGCTCAAAACTAAATTCGGATGCCTCTAGCATTGGTGTGGGTACTGCCATTAGAGATACCAATGACACTGTTATTGCTGCAATCTCAAAATCTATTGTTGGCTCTTTTGATTCGAAAATTGGCGAATTCCTTGCCCTTTGAGAGAGTCTTTTGCTTGCCAAAAAGCTCAACCTTTCTGTTTAGCTTGTTGAGGTTGATGCCTCCTCTGTAGCATCCGCTCTAAATTCTTCCTCCTCTAACTTTGGTGATGTCGTCTTCATAATCAATGATATTAAGGCCTTTTTTAGGGATGTTGGTGTCTGTAATTGCCAAGCTATTCCCCGTAGTGGCAATAGCTTGGCTCACAATCTAGCTTCCTTGGCCTCTTCTTCCTTTATGGAACCTTTATGGAGACTTTGTGGCTGGATACCAACCCCTCTTGTATTTCAAAAAAAATAAAAAATTTTAAAAAACAAAAAGAGTTATTGCATAGAGGTTTGATGGGTATATGTCTTGCACCTGCGGCCTAGCGTTTGTCGGCCTTGCTTCACTCTCTCATGTCTCTTACGTGGCTCTGACGTTCCACATGACCCACACCTACACTAGTGCTTTCTTTTATTTTATTTTTTATAGGGGGGTCTCGGGTCGATGGTTGTGAATGAATGGTGATGGTGATTTCAGATTAGGAGAATAGTCTAATAAGCCAGTGGGCCCCACCTTTCTATAAATGAGCATCAAGTGGTATTTTTATCTTGGGGTAATTACCCACTATCAAAATGGCCACCAGATGGTGAATTGGTTTCAAAATGGCTATTTTTAGCAAACACTGTTACACTAATAACCATTTCATCCAATTTCGTCAATTTACATCCAATTCCATCCAATGAGTAATGATATACAATCCAAATAGTTAACCCAAATGAAGTGACAAGTGAGTTGTCACACAACATAGGATGATGTGGTTAATGAAAAAACCATTTACCACATCATTTGGGTTAAAATTTGAACTAAAATTTTAGTTGATTATTAGTGTTAAATTTAAACCGAATGGTTTAACCTGAGTTAACTGGCAAGTAAAGGGGGGTATACACGTGGCAACTAGGGTTAGAATTTTGGTTTATAAATAAACCGTTCCATTTGATGGAGCCATTTTTTGCACAATTCAACTTCTAACCTTTTCAACTTCTTCGTTTAACTTCCTCTCTGTGAAGTGCCGGTGCCAGAAAACTCCTTCGTTCATCTTTTCTTCGAATCGTTTTCAGGTTGGTAGAAAGTCACTTCCTTTCGTTTATACTATTTGATATTTTGCATGAAATCTACCTATGAATCGATAAAATAAATTCATAGAAGTTACTGAAATTTACCTGTGTTAGTGTTCTTCATTGTTTCTGACATCGTTCAATGTGTTCCTGATTTCTTTGATGTTTTTGATTTATGACCATATTGATTGTGAACATATATGCTATTTCTGCTTTATGTGAGTGTTGTCGTGTCGTGATGAGGGTAATCGTTTAGAATCTAGAAACCTTCCAACAGTGGGTAGACTTCTTTCTTAGGATTTAGGTTGGCTTCCAAGTAGAAGTTAAAAAACCCTAGGCTTTGATCGAAAATCCTTAGGTTGTGATTGTAGCGTTTAGTTTTCGTCTGACTTGTGCATTTTTGCATCTATCAGATTTTGGAAGTCATGTCGAACGACGACACAATTCCAGACTCTCCTGTCAACTAGACTTCCAATGACAATGATGAGAATGACAAAGTCGACAGTAGACCACAAGATGTCGATAGACAGGTCATAGTCGAGGATTCGTAGAGGGTTAGCTCCATTGATGTTCGGGGCATGTTAGAACAAGGTGCTGTGCGTGCTATGGCGTCGCCAGTCGAACAGCCTGAATATATGGAAGTCGTTGAGGCGTCGACTTCCGGTCGTCCTCTAGGCATCTTAAATAAGAACCCACCTAGTTTAGTCACACAAGAGAACTTGTAAAGTCTACGGGTGATCTACGGCATCCCTGATGATGTCGAGCTTCGGGCAGCGGAGGCACATGAGTGAGCCGACTGGGACGTACCTGGGAGGACCTGTTTTTATGAGTATACCCTTCGTCTAGGGTTTAGGTTCCTTGTTCCCCAATTAGTTCGACGAATGTTGATGTACTACGACCTTGCTCCTGGCCAGTTGATGCTAAATACTTTGAGGATATTACTAAGTTTGGGAGTTCTGTGTGAGAGACGGAATGTGCAATTTGGATTAGGATGTCTCCTCCACAATTATTACTTGAAGGAACATGTTGGCGACCAAGGTCCCTACATGCTAGTACCTAGGGACAAAAAGAAAGAACTAATTACTGACACCACGATAAACGATCGTTATGGGAAAGATACCTTCTTCTTTGCGAGAGGTCCTCCAATCGACGGTCCTTGAGGAGAGCAACAGTATCAGTTCCGTCGAATCTAGAACCGATATGGTAAGCACTGTTTGAATGCTGGTTGTCGATTGAGGGTTTTTTTTTTTTTTTTTTTTTTTGTCCTTAGTATTGATAAATTTGTTTTTACAGAAATAAAGGGGATAGAGAGTCGACCAGAGTGCGAAGTTGCTTCCGAGCGTACTCAGGTTCTGCTTGATATTCCTGCTGACGAAAGAAGTTGTAGTGTGTCGCTGACTGAAGGTAACCTTAGGCCTAGTCGCCTGTGGAGATGGTCGACGTTAAGTAGACCGAGAGCGCCGTATCCTCTTGTGAAGGATTTCGTATCATATATATGGACTAGAAAAAGTTTTGAAATTCTTCAATACGACCTGAGATTTTTGTCACCTTTAACTGACATTGAACGTCATTTCGCAGTGACGTCGATGGCGAGTGCACAGCTAAACGTCCCAGATCAAGCCTTGTCGATCAAACTCTACAGGGATGAAATTGCTAAGAAGCGTGCAGCGTCGAAGAAACAAGCTGCTGGGAAGTCGAAGGAGAGGGATCCAGTAAATTTGGAAGAACTAATCGAGTCGTTGCCAGAGATGAGCCCTCTCACGAAGAGGCAAAGGAAAGACTCGACTATCGATTGTAAAAGGAAGGCAGTCGCTGGGTCGAAAGGGAAATCGGTTGCAACGACGGTGGAGAAGGATCTTCCGATGAAGCCTCCTTCTCCTAAGCTTTCATCGTTCAAGGAGCCGACAGAGTTCCTGGAAAAGGCGTATCAATTCCTTCTTCCTGGTGACGACAAGTACTTGAAAAGTAGGAAGACGAAAGATGCCTTCAATGCGGGCATTATTTCTTCGTGCCGAGTAAGCTTAGTTTGTAAGTTTGTGCTTTTTCATCGGTCGTTTCTCCTATTGATTCGACATTTTTCGTTGTAGGCCATGCAAGTGCAACTACAACTACACTTTCACGACAGGTACAAGGCTGTTACCGACAAGTGTACGAAGCTTTGAAAATCAAACGTCGCCTTACAGGCTGACAATGCGAAGCTGAACACACAGGTGAAGGAGGATAAGCAAAAGAGCCTGGCTCTTGAAGAGGAATTGAAGAAAATAGTCGACCGTCATCAATCTGAAATGAAAAAAGCCCAAGAGGAACATGACAAGATTGTTGAAAGTTTGAAGAACAGGGCGATGTCAATAGGAGCAGAGGCAGTGTGCAAAACCAGGGCGTTGCTCTTCAAGGAGTACTTGTCTGGTGCACACGCAGACTGGGATTCTAAAGAGATGCAGGAAGAGATAGACGACTATGAGGAGATAGAGCGTCTAAAACTTGAAGAATCTCTTGCTGAACAAGGGGCAGTTGATGAAGTAGATGATGGTGGTGTCGATAAAAGTCCAAAAAATGAGAATCTCAATGCTGATGGTCAAAATGCTACTGCTGCAGGTGTCGAGTCTACTCCTCAGAATGCTCGAAAAGATGCTTTTGCTTAAATCTGTCATTGTTATATTTTTTACTCATTTATTTTGTACTCATGTTTTGTAACATTGGATGATTTGGTCGATGCGACCTATTTTTATTTAGAATATTTGCCTTCATTCTGAATCGACCTCTTTTTCTTTAATAGTTGTGGAAACAATACGACCATCATACAATGGGGTTAACACAATGATGAATTCTGATTGAATGAGATAAGCCTGTAAACTCATGCTCATTCTAACGTTGACCGATATTAAATATTTGATAATATAGTATGGAAATCACGTACATGCGTTAAATCGTCGACAGGAATAATTGTTATATGCGTTTGACTTGGTCGACAAGACCTATTTGTGTTTGAATGGTCGATAAGAACTTTTTATATGGAACTTTCGCGTAAATGCGTTTGAATGGTCGTCAAGACCTTTTACATAGAATTTTTGCGTACATGCGTTTGAATGGTCGACAAAACCTTTTACATAGAATTTTCGCGTACATGCGTTTGAATGGTCGACAAGACCTTTTACATAGAATTTTCGCGTATATGCGTTACATATGTTGATGCCTATCCCCAGTGCTATTCCCCCTACTCTTAGCATGCGATTGTCGATAGAGAATGTTGAGAGTTGATGTATGTTTGTAGGTTGTGAACGTCGAATCTTAATCTGAAATAGTGAGACTGCTTATCGATGTCAACAGCTAATATATATATTTTTTATTTCTGAGCTCAAGTTTGCACTTAGTTGCACTAAGTTTTCATCATTGCTCCTTGCGGGTCGACTTGTTAATAGTGAACTGTCGATGGAATATGAAAAATAATATTAAGAATTTAAAATAGCAAGTTTAGAAATGGTACTGTTTTAGATGTAGTGCGTTCCAGCTGTTATTCCGTTCTCGACCGTCGAGTCCTCGTATTTTGTACGCTCCCCGTCCGACGACATCTGTTATTTGATATGGGCCTTCCCACGTCGACCCCAGTTTGCCAACGTCTTCCTCTCTTGTGTTTTGGAAGACTCGTCGAAGGACCCAGTTGTTGACTTTGAAAACCCTAGCACGTACTTTTTGTTGTAGTGTCGTGCGACTTCTTATTGGTATGACTGAATTCTCATAGCAGCATGGTCTCGGCGTTCGTCTAGGTGATCGAGTTCGAAACTGAGCTCCCGATTGTTCTGTTCTTCGTTTGGGTTTTCACTTCGAGCTGTCGCTAGCCGTGTCTCTATTGGGATCACTACTTCAGAACCATAAACGAGTGAGAAGGGAGTCTCTCCAGTCGACCATCGTGGAGTCGTCCTATATGACCACAGAATTTCCGGTAGTTTTTCTGCCCACTGGCCTTTTTCTACTTCCAGTCGTTTCTTCAATGTATTGACAGTGGTTTTATTGGTTGACTCTGCTTGTCCATTGGCTTGAGGATATCGTGGAGTTGAGAAGCTTAGTTTTATTCCATGTTTGTCGCAGAAGTTTTGAAGTCGAACGAAATGAATTGAGATCCATTGTCGGTCACTATCTCCCGTGGTACGCCAAACCTGCAAATTATATTTTTCCATACAAAGTCGCGTACCTCAATGTCGCGTATTTGTTGATATGTTCCGACTTCGACCCATTTGGAGAAGTAGTCTGTTAAGACCAGCATGTAGACGACGCGACCAGGCGCTGCAGGAAGCTTACCTACAATGTCCATTCCCCATTTCATAAAAGGCCAAGAGGCCAAAATTGAATTCAACATACCTGGGGGAAGGTGTGACACGGGTGCAAATCGTTGACATTTGTCGCACGACTTCATATGGTTTTGAGAATCAGTTCGCATGGTCGGCCAGTAATATCCTGCTGTGATAGCTCTATTCGATAGACTACGGGCGCCTGAATGGTTTCCACATTCCTCATAGTGTAGGCTTTTTAAGACATCGTACGCCTCTCGGTTGGTGACGCATCTCAGGTAGGGTCATATGAATGACTTTTTGTAAAGTTTTCCATATAGGATGCAGAACTTAGCAGCTTTTGCTTTGATCCGCCTTGCTTCTGTTCTATCAGCTGGAAGGATGTCAGCCTGGAGATAATTGAATATGGGCTCCATCCAATTTCTTCCCTGGTCGACGGGTGCCAGTACTTCTACTTCTTGAATTGTCGAAGACATAAGATGTACAATGGGTATCAATTTTGAGCCATTTGTTGTCGTCGACTCAAGATTCGCTAATGCATCCGCTCGTGTATTCTCAGATCTGGGTACTTGTTCGATTGTAAACTCGTCGAATGTCGATTGAAGTTGTTTGGCTTTGAGCAGGTAGGCTGACATTCACTGATCCCTAGCTTCGTAAGTGCCATTCATCTGTGTCGAACGACTAGTTGAGAGTCGCTTAGTACTCGGATATTCTTCGCGTCTAAGCTTTTAGCAAGGTCGAGCCCAGCGATCAGGGCTTCGTACTCGGTTTCATTGTTAGTCGCATGAAAGCCACAATGGATCGACTGCTCCAATATGTCCCCCTGTGGGGATTTGAGTACCAATCTCAATACATTTCCTTTGATATTACTAGACCCGTCGACCGACAAAGTCCATTTCCCGATGGACGACTGGTCTGTGAGTGCTATCAGTTCCTGTTCAGCCTGCACATTCTCACAAGGGGTAAAGTCTGCAATAAAGTCAGCTAGTACCTATGATTTCATTGTCGATCTTGGGTGGAAGCTGATGTCGTATTCGCTGAGTTCTACTGCCCATTTCGTCAGTCGACCTGAAAGTTCTGGTTTGTGAAGTATATTTTTGAGGGGGTAAGTAGTTAATACCTTAATCGAGTGGCATTGGAAGTAGGGTCTAAGTTTGCGGGGCGCCACCACAAGAACTAGTGCAAGCTTTTCCAGTTGGCTGTATCTGGTCTCGGCGTCGAGCAAAGTCTTGGTTACGTAGTAGACTGGGTGTTGATTGTTGTCTTCTTCTCTGACTAGGACTGCACTTACGGCTGTGTCAGATACAACCAAATATACAAATAGTGTTTCGTTGTCCTTCGGCTTCGACAGCAATGGGGGCGACTTCAAATAGGTTTTCAAATCCTGCAATGCTTTCTCGCAGTCGTCGCTCCACTTGAACGTTTTGTTCTTCCTAAGGGTGTTAAAGAATGGAAGGCATTTTTCGGACGACTTTGATATGAATCGGTTCAGCGCTGCTACTCGACCAGTTAGCTTCTATACGTCTTTGATGCATTTAGGTGACTCGATATTCTCAATCGACCGTATATGATCTGGATTAGCTTCGACACCTCTTTGGGTGACCAGATAGCCTAGGAACTTCCCTGAAGACACACCAAAAGAGCATTTAGTGGGGTTAAGTTTCATACCGTACTGGTCGAGTACGTCGAACGACTGTCTCAGATGGTCGATGTGTAACCGGGCGACTAAGGATTTGACCAGCATGTCGTCGATGTAGACTTCCATTGTCGATCCAAGCATCTTGGTGAACATTTTGTTGACTAGCCTCTAGTATGTTGCACCTGCATTTTTTAAACCAAACGGCATTACTTTGTAACAAAAAATACCTCTTTCGGTGACGAAAGCAGTTTTCTCTTGGTCATCAGGATGCATCAGAATCTGGTTGTAGCCGGAATAAGCGTCCATGAAGCTCAACAATTCATGTCCTACAGTTGCGTCGACCAGCATGTCGATGTGTGGGAGTGGAAATGAATCCTTGGGACATGCCTTGTTGAGGTCAGTAAAGTCGATGCAGACTCGCCATTTCCCGTTTTTCTTCTTTACTACCACAACACTTGCCAGCCAGTCTGGATATTTCACTTCTCTCACTGAACCGATGTCGAACAATTTTTGTATTTCTTCGTTGATCACTTTGTTCCTTTCAGGAGCGAATTTTCTCCTTTTTGTTTTACTGGCTGATGATTTGAGTCGACTTGTAGTCGATGAACCATTACTTCTTGGTCGATTTCGACCATGTCTTCGTGCGACCAGGCAAAGCTATTGCGACGCTCTTTCAAGAATTCGATTAACTGTTTTCGAATGTCGTCTGATAACCTCGATCCTCGATCCGATGAAGACTTTATGATCTGGCTGATCGGGGTCGATAGATATCTCATCGAGTTTTTCCATGTTCGGCTTAGCTGGAGTCGACTCGACCCGACCTTGGCTTCCTGTAATTGCTATAATTCTTGTTTCTTCTTTTTAACGACATTCTGATAGCATTATATGGTTGCTCGCTGTTCCCCTTTGATTTCTTTTACCCTCCACTTGGTAGGAAACTTGATCATCTAATAATACGTCGACGGGATTGCTTTTAACTCGTGTATCCATGGCTTGCCAAGGATAGCGTTGTAAGAGGATTGGCAGTCGAGTACAAGGAAGTTTATGTATAGGTTGACTCCTTCAGCGTAGACTGGTAGTACGATCTCACCAAGTGTGCTTTTTTGTTCTCCACTGAACCCTGTCAGCATGGTCGTTCGACGACTAAGCTTTGACTCGTCGACTTACATTTCTCTCAGAGCACTATTAAACAAAATGTTGCAAGAACTGCTATTATCGATTAAAGTGCATTTAGTTAAACAATTAGCAATATGTAAAGAAATAACTAGAGCATCATGGTGGGGAGAAAACAAATCTGATTTATCTGTCGACCTAAAGGTGACAGTTTCGTCGACTTTGGATGGATGTTCTCGATTTGGCTGGATTTCTGTGTTTGACACTTGTCGTGTGTGTCTCTTGGCTGCTGAGTAGCTTACGCCACTGACTTTAGATCCACCCGAAATGCAATTGATCACCCTATCTTGTCTGGGAGGTTTTAGAGGACTGTCGACTGCACCGGTTTGCCTCTGGTCGTCGCGTCTTGCGTATGTTTGTTTACCTTTATCTGTTAGGAATTCCCGTAGATGTCCCTGTTTTAAAAGTTCTGCAACTTCGAATTTTAGGGGCAATGCAGTCTTCTGTGCGATGGTCATGATCCCCATGAAACTTGCATCATAGTTTAGGGTCTCGATGTTCGGGCAGTGCATTCATCTTTCGTGGCCACTTGACTACTTTTCCCATTTCCCTCGTTACTGTTACAAGGTCGACTGGCTCGATGCTGAGGTTATATTATGGGGCTTCTACTCGTGGTCGACTGGACCTTGTGTTGCCACGCCCCTGAGAATTCCTTTCGTTGGATCCCTCATATCGCGACTGGGTATTTCTTATGTCGCTCGTCGGGTATGATTCTGATCGTCTGTCGTTAGACCTCCTTTCTATTCGATCATTTCGTCGACCTCCATAATAGCTGCTGTTAGCTTTTCCAACAAAGTTTGCTTCATCTTCTTCCCATTTGATTTGGGCCCACGCCTTTGCTAGTACATCTTCCATTGTCCTGCATGGATACTTAGTAAGTTCTTTATATAGGTCGGAATCAAACCTGAGGCCTTTCCTGAAGGCGTAGATGGCGGTCGCTTGGTTGCAATGCGGGATCTGTACTTTCTCCCTGTTGAAACGTCCGACATAGGTCCGTAAGTTTTCACCAGCTCTTTGCATTATAGTGTAGAGATCGTCCGACTGTTTTTTCAGCTTGCGGCTGCTCGTAAATTGCTCCACGAATGTGTCCGTCAGCTGTGCAAAAGAATCAATGGAATTATTAGGTAAATTAGTGTACCACTGTAGGGTAGGACCATTGAGGCTAGATCCGAAGGCTTTGCACATGCACGCTTCTCTGAGGTCGCGTGGAATTGCAGGGGTAAACATCCTCTGCTTGTATTGTGCTATATGGTCATCCGGATCGGTCGTCCCCTCATACTGCTTCATGTTCGGGAAGTTGAACTTCTTGGGCATCTCGATGAAGGCAATTGCGTCGACGAAGGGTGAGTCGGCGAAGCTGTTGGCCGTGCTTTTCTTGATAGGAGCTAGGACTCCTGAGATTCTCTGGATGAGAGCCTCCATTTCGGTAAACCTGCGAGAGAATTTTAGATTAGCAGATAAATGTAAGTCGGGCCCGGGTTTTACCAATCCCGGTGTCGACTAGAGTGATACGGTCGTTCGATGGACGTTGTCTGGTTGTTGGTCCATCGCTGGATCTTGTTCGTTTAGCATTTCATTCCGAGCCAGCGTGTTGTTGAGATCGATTTCGACTCGGTTTGTCTGAGGCGTCGACTGGTTTTGCTGGTTGTCCGGATTCGTGTTTGGTACAATGGGATTGCCTGGCGCTCCTGGTGCTCTTGGAGCTATTCGTTCGATAACCTGTTCGCCATTGATAGCTAAGATTGGACGCTCCGACGTCGCTAAGTCAGGTACTACTCCGTAGACCAGTGCTCTCAGCTCTTCATTTGTCGCTCGGATTGCTGCGTTCTCTGCCTCAAACGCCTGTAGTTTCTCAGCGTTCGTTGCCATCTGAGCAGCCAACGAAGCAATCTGTTCTTCGACAGTTGGGACTGATCCGCTTCCAGACATGTTGATTGATAATTTGATTAGAGTTCAAAGATAGTTGCAATGGGCCCCACGGTGGGCGCCAAACTGTAGGTGGTCGAACTACGTGGTACGTTGATCGAGTTGGGTTATATCGGGCCTAAAGCAACTCGCTTGAACCGTTGGATGGATTGAGTCGTCTCCTCTGTTGAACCTGCAAAAATGTTCTCGTCGACCTTGGTCGAGTGCGCTGTTGAACCTGCAAATGAACTTAGAATAGAAACAAAGCAAAAATAATGAACGCATATAGAATGTAGAAATGGGGTTTGGATGGATTAGCCTTAGGTGTGCTTGGGCTGAGCAATATTTTTGATGGTCGTAATGATAATTCTGGTCAAAATTCTGATTGCTGAAATGCTTATGAACAGAATTTCAGTACGCTGTTGTAAGCTTTTGTTTAGAGAGATTTCAGAGAGTTTTCTAGTGGGAGCTCCTTCCTCTTTATAGTGCTAGCCCCTCCAACATTCACTTTGGCCGTTTCCAGATAGTGGGCGTGATTTTAGGAGAAAAATCCTCTCTTTTGATTTAGTGGGCATTCACTTCTGTAACTGAAGCTTACCAAGTCTTTTCAAACGCTCAAGCTTTGCTGGCATAAGGTTTGGGTTGACCTGAAGTAGATGGGCCTGGACTAGTCTTAAACAGTTTGTTGGGCTTTCTGTTTGCGTTTGGGCCTATGAGCCATTTTTTGCTACCACAATTTTTAGGTTGTCTAACATTAGTGTTAATTTTAATAATAGAAGTTTTTGTTGGATTAGCATCTCGCGGTTTTTTTTTTCACACCGAAGAGTTTAACATGTAAAATTAAAGTTAAAGGTTAAAAAAAAAATCTTGTTTACCGAGAAAGAGCTTATATGGGCGTTGGTAGGCACATAGCACTACAAAAAAAGTGACCTATAGTGACACATTTCTCTGTGACAAATTTTGATTGTATCACTATTGGTATTATTTTGTGACAAATTTTACTATTTGTCATTATATTTTGTTCAATTGAAACTTTTTGAAAAACAATATCACAATTAGTTACAAAACTTGATAATTTGTGACAAATAATATAATTGGTCACAAAATTACCTTTTTAAAAGGAAAGATTTTATTGTATAAATAATTAGGTTTTTAAAAGGCATCAGAATCAATTAATATTTACATTAAAAAAAAAAACCAATTAATATTTCCTTTTTTCTAAAAAAAAAAATGCCACAAAAAAAAAATAAAAAATGCCACAATCATGCTGTGTGTTTTTTTTTTTTTTTTTTTTCTTTACCTTAAAAACACTTTTTAGGTTTGAAACAATGTTTAATCAGAAGAAGTACCGAGATTATAGAGAAACTTTTGCCCGGATTAAAATGTAAACTTATCTTGATTTTTTTTTTTAGGGTTTGTTTTCTTATACTTGTTTTCCAGGGTCGGAATCTCAAATTCGAGTTTCATATATTTAAAGTGTCTTTGAATAAGGTATGATTTTTTTTTTTTTTTTTTTTTTAATGTAGAATTGTATATAGCTATTTAGAGATGTTTTTTTAACTTTAATTTGTTTTCAATTTTTTTAAGGAGCCCATTATTATTATGTCATGATTTATTGTTGTTTATTTTTAGATTTCCACAGTATATGCCAATATTAATTTATGTGCTTACTAACTGTTTGATAAAATGATTCTTATGGAACAATCAATTGTTTGATGCAGTATTGAAAGAAAACTCTTAAACTTCTCTTTTTCTTGATTTCATTTTTTTAGGGTTTGTTTTTTGGTACTTGTTTTTTCAATGTTAGAATCTCAAATTTGAGTTTCATATATTGAAAGTGTCTTCGAATAAGGTATGATTTTTTTTTTTAAATTTTTTTTATGTAGGATTATATATACGTTTAGGGATGTTTTTTTTTAACTTTAATTTGGTTTCAAATTTTTTAAGGAATCATTATTATTATTTCATGATTTATAGTTGTTTGTTCTTAAATTTTCACAATATATGTCAATTTAGTTTATATGCATACTAACTGTTTGATAAAATGATTCTTATAGAACAACCAATTTTTATATGCATACCAATTGTTTGAAAAAGAGTTCAAACACTCAATAAGATATTTGATATTTGACTGGATGAATAGATTGACATTATGGAGGACTTTATATGAAGATGAATAGATTAACAGTTCCAATAAATTTTATACTTGAATATCAAACTTATAGAATTTATTTTATACTTGTACTAAGTTTTGTCAGTATTGTTGCATTTTTCATCAGTTTTATTTTGGTGACTTTAATTTGTTCTCACTATTTTTTTTTCTTCATGTATATAGGTTTCTCTTGCAAAATCTAAAGATTCTTTATCTACCTGACAACTAACAGTAATTGGCTTCTAATATTTCACAATCAAGACCTCGGAAGTTTCAAGTTTTTGGTTATGCAGTTGGAAGTTATTGTGTGTGACCTAACACTTATGTTAACTTAGACTAGCCGGCTTACATGTGTTATTTAGTAGTCGACTTTGAAAGATGTTGGATTATTTTTGTATCAATTCGATATTATGTTAATTTTTGGATATTTTTTAATGGAATGATTATTTATGGAACTCAATGTCATTCAATGAGTGACATGTTTTATTTGGTTATATACAATTTAAATTTATATTAAATTTTGACAATTGATTAAATTGTTACTATGTATCTATACAATGACTTAATATTCATATTGCTAATTGTCACTAAGTCTGCGTTGTAGTGACAATTATTATATGGTTAACTTAATTGTCACTAAGTTTGTCTGTAGTGACATAATTTTAAAATGATTATTTGTCACTAGAATTGTGAATAGTGACACTTTTTAAACAATAAATTGTCACTATAAATATGTACAGTGACAAAATCTTCAAACAGTTAATTGTCACTAAATACTAATATAGTGACACAAATTTTATTTTGTCACTAATTAAGGTCAAGTGATAATGTGTCACTAAAAGTTATGATTTGTGACAAGTACCAAAAAACTGTCACAAATACTTTTAGTGACGGGGGCAAAAGTGACGAATTGTTAGTGACACTTTTTTTGTCACAATATTAAATTTGTGACAATTTCTTCATTTATAGTGACAAATATTTTTTGTCACTGTAAGTCAATTTTCTTGTAGTGTAGACAAACAAACAGATCAGTAATAAAGAAAGTTTGATTAGTTCTCTTATCATTCTCTTGATTTATGTGAATGACATGTTGCGTCACGACAATACCAATATTGAGAAATTAAAGAAAGAATCTTAGTAAATGATTTACTATGAAAGTTTTGGGGTCAGGCCAAGCAAATCCTTGGCATGAAGATTGGACAAGAAACTTCGCTATTTGAGGAGAGTTATATTAAAAGAGTTTTGAAGCATCAGTTTACATCTCCACTTGCATCTCCACTTGGAAGTTTGATGTATGCTATGGTATATATAAGGCCATATATCACTCATTTAGTTGGTGTACGTTGTCAGTCGATTTCTCTTAAATCCAAACAAAGAGCATTGGATTGCAGTAAAATGGATTCATATCAAGCACCAAGATAGGGCCCCATAAGTCATATTTAAATGAAATACTCTGCATCAAATACAATTGCTAATTATTCACAACATTTGACAATTGGCAGATATCATGCAACAGGCATAAGGAAAAAATTGCGATTTGAGGCCTTTCCACAATCTTTGATGCGGAATAATACATTAATATACTATTGAAGCACAATTCAAATATTACTGCCTAACTATTTGTGGTGTCAAAAAATATTATTTTGAGATCACAACAAGCACATCTTGTATCGCATGTAAGTAATATTTAAAAGTCGAACAAACCTGCTTCGAGAGAACTGGCGTTCCCAGCTCAAAAGTTTCAGTCACAAACCAGGCATCAGCATCTCAACGCTCAGGTAAGTCCACCTTCCCCATCAAATTGGCAGTACGTAATCATGCAAAAAAGAGCAAGATACACAAATTTCATCGGCATACCACTAATAATTTTTCACAGCACCAGGTTTTGGAGACTACCTGCGATAATCATGGTGAATGCTGAAAATTTCAACGGAAAAGGTAATGCTATGGGTATTACAAAAATCATCCCTAAAACCTAAGAATAGTTTATATTGCGATTATAAAATGAAGGAAATGTACCAACTCATTTAAACACAAATCAGTTTCCACAAACCAAAAATAAATCTATGTATGCTATGACCGAAAACCATGCACTTTAAAATTTGGAAAACCATATATAATAGGGGTTTATAACCTATCAAAACTTCATCTAATGATTTACATTGGTGGAAAATTCACTCCCCTCAGTTCTTTCTACACATTCAATTTTACTCACCATTCCATGTTGTTCATCTTCATGTCTTAAAACAGTAGAAGAACAAAATGTTACTAGTACCAGAAAAGAAAATAGTAAGGTATGAGCTGTGAATGTTTTGATGATCCATAGCACAGAAAAATGGTAGTATGTGATATTAAAGCAGGTATATATTTTACCATGATCCAAAAAATTTCCTAAACATCCTAAAATGACATGATATGAAAATGAAATGAGTTGACGGACGTGAAAGTGACTCCTTTTTAGAGCATTTAAAAGAGGAAACTTCTAAAATGACTGCCTTACCCTTCCAATATAAAAAGTAATCGGAAAAAAAATAATGTGAGAATATGAAAATAACTTTAATACTTTCTCATTATTAGTTATTATTATTATTGGAATTAGAAAATATATGTAGAATTTATATATATATATATATATATATATATATATATAAATTTGTAAAAAAATCAGCCATTAAATTTACCATTATAGAAACAGAGATGGTTTCAACAATTCAAATATTCAATGATAATCCATTCAAAAATAAATAAAAATCAATGATAATATTAATGGTATGTTTGCACAGTAATCAGTGCTTAAGCCATTGTTGCTTAAAAACCATGCATCAACTAAAGTCGTCTGCAACTAATCTGGGCTTTTTAAAAACTGGTGGCTTCAGCATAAGTCGAATCACCTCACCAAAACTCAACATGACTTTCAATGATATCCCAGTACCCAGGCCCAAACTGAGCCTAGCTATAAGAGTTGGGCAAGCAGGCTTGGACTACTACATTTGCTATTGCCATTCCCAACACGCTTTGAATATATATGCTTTAATTTTATATTTTTATGCAGTTTCAACAAATTTCTATTGCTGTCAATTTTAGCTCTTGAAGTGATACAAATTAAATATCCATCTATTTCGTTATAAATTATTTGACTTTTATTACAAGTAATAAATTTTAAATTAAAAAAATTGTAATTGATTGGAGGTCACAGCCCTTCAATTTTTTTTTTATTTTTTTTTAGATTTCAATGAATTTGAAATTTGAACTGATTATTTATAAAATTGAGCCCACTATAAATTTGATTATTTGTGTGGAAAATTGAATTGGTGTGTAGAATTGAACCCTCGTTTAAAATTGATTATTTGTATTTGCTTGTTAAATTGATTTTTTAAAGTTGAAAATCGAACATAAACGATATGAACATGCAAAATTCTGTTTGAATCGATTCGTTCAGGTCGGTTTATGTTCGAGTTCCCACCCTTAACATTAAGAACATTCTTATACTTATGAGTTGGGTTCCTCTTATACTTTTGTTTATTTATTTATTTATTTATTTCAATCATAAGTGAAATACATACTTACATTAAGAGAGAGAAAAAAATCCATGTGCCCAATCTTCATGACCGAATTCTCCATCACAAGCAAGGAATAAAATATCGGTATCGGTATCGATATCGGGCTTTTAAATTTATGGATATATCGGGGATATTATCGATATCGGTGGATATTCGGTAAAAAATTTAAAAAAGGATTTGCTACTGTAGCTCCACGATCTACACCAATTTCTTCTCTATCGGTGGATATATCGATCCCTGTTTCGATATCGGTCCCTCCAAAATATGGATATATCGGTGGATATATCGGTGGATATATCGGTGGATATGTCGATTTTAAGTTCCTTGATCACAAGTACCGTTGCCATGTGATCCATGTGCCCACAACCGATGATTAATTTCCCAAAATAGCAAGTGAAAACAAAATAGCAGTATTCTTGGCAACTTGTATGGGATTATTGAAATAGGGTGGTATTTTCAATGCTTTTGGTTAATTTGTAATTTTGTTGTTTTTAGAGATAAAATTATCCACAAAATAACTTCCCCTTTACAAGTTAACATACTCGTCTTTTGTATAATTTTATTAATTTATTTGGTAAAAGCATGAGGGTATAATGGTCAATTCATACAATTGAAGCTTAGATAGGGACATTTTAGACTTTTTAATAGTCAAACCCAGTCAACACAAATGGAATACTAACGGTGTCAATTCATAGGAGAGGTTTCTAAAATAAAAACATTTGTAACTATATATCCAATAACAGTTCAAAGGTAAGGGGAGGTTTTTAATATTAACCTTTTAGCTCAATAATATTTTTAAGAAGAATAAATATTGCAATTTTATTGTTTATGTTGTTTTTCTTGTTATTATTTAATTTTTAATGTTGTGTTTCTTGTTTTTACTTTTATTTTTTTGGACTTAAGATTACTTAGTTCATCTTGATTAGATGTTCTATTTATTTTATTTTATATAAACTTCAATATATCATCAATTTTTCTTTATGTAAAAAAACTCATTTTACTATGATCTTAATTTTTAATATTTTTTATAATATAATTGTTATTTTGTTCAAGTGCCCCACTTGGTTAAAATTCCTGGATCCGCCACTGATTATGTACGTCTGAATGGCCCACTTTGTTTTTTGGACTTACGTCTGAATGGGTCTGAAAAGAACCCATTCAACTGAATATAAATGATAAGTTATTTGTTTTTTTAAGTTACAAATATCTTAAAATAAATACTTTTACATCTATGTCCTTTCAACTATTATTTGTTATATATTTATTGTTAACCGAAAATTGTCACTGGAGTAATTTTTCCGATAACAATTCAAGGGACTAGAATCGAGGTAGATTTCAGTCGGTGAGATATCAAGTAGTTCGATACCCTTTTGCTTCCTAATAAAATCGACGAAAAGACAATGAAAATAGTGGGGCAAAAACCAATGTAATATAAGGATCGCTCGTAACGCTTTTTAATTGATAACAGATGAATAATAAGAAGTACAATGGAGGATTTAAACAACAATGGTGATGAGAATAAAAGACTCAGTTGGAGATGGAGCTCTC
The DNA here is from genome assembly GCA_030490815.1 of Acer saccharum. Taxonomy (NCBI): domain Eukaryota; kingdom Viridiplantae; phylum Streptophyta; class Magnoliopsida; order Sapindales; family Sapindaceae; genus Acer; species Acer saccharum. The sequence goes on from CM059869.1 coordinate 14,012,936, forward strand.
ATACATGTCGATAAGTGGAAACAGTCTCTAGTAGGGTTAAATACTCAGGTTGCGGTCTTTCTTTTCTGTGTGATAATACGATGTATATATAGGTCTCGTTTCTTGCCATGCACTCTTATATGCAGCTTGTTCTTCGGTGTACCTGATCTTGTCTTAGGCGGGATCGGGGTACTTAGATTTTTTCTTAATACTCGGTAGTCTTGCTAGCCCGATACTTACTGCTAGCTTTAGGTGGATCGGGGTACTCGGGTATTTCGCCTTCTCCCCCTTCATTTAATTTTGTATGAGTGTATCGAGGTATCGGGGTACTGGGGTACTAGGATTCCGGATGGCAGAGGGGTAATAGCCTACAACAGTGGAGTCTCTGGAATTTTCCCCTCCGTGTTTCCTGGTACCGTTTAAGTCTAGGGACCCTTGACTCTGATTTGGACTGGTAGGAGGTTGTACCTAGCCAATTTGTAAGGTGTCAGGGTATCTGGATGCTCTTTTAAGATGTCTTTCTATCTCGATTTATCTTTCTATGTTGATGGAAAATTGTTCTTTAACCCTTGCCATTTTTGGCGGTTAACAGATATTTTAAATATTAAATACAACTTGTTAACCGGTAAAATCGGTAATTAAATCAAGGAAGAACTTTTCCCACCATGGGGACCTGACCCTTCGCCGGTACCTGATACTGGGGAGTACCCGGTCCCCCTAGAGCACCTGGTATAAAGAAGGACTCGGTCTCCCTAGAGCGCTTGGTACAGAGAAGGACCTGATCCCCCTAAAGTGCTTGATACAGAGAAGGACCCGGTCCTTCTAAAGCGCCTGGTACAAAGAAGGACCTGGTCCATCAGGGACCTAGTCCTCCCAAAGCACGTGATACGGAGAAGGACCCGGTCCTTACCGAGCATGCAGTATTAAGACAAGATTGGGCCGAAGAAATAGCACTGGGAACCCCCTAGTACCCAAATCAAAACTGGCCATTCAAGCCCGCTAGACCAACACTAATCACCATGTCCAACTGGGTTTAGACCTCCAAACACCCCTGAGAGCGTTTTAGAACAACCTAGGAAGCTCCTAATAAGTGACGACTCCCAATAAGGGCTGACATTAGCCCTCATATCAGACCACATGGGAAGGGAGAAAGAGCCGGGGCAACCTACAAAAACCCCAACATCAGGCCATTAATGCAAAACAACAAGCATGGAAAATGAAGGATAGGGAATCAACAACTGGGATTACCTAGTAGCCACACTCTATCAACGGTCCTCCCCTGCTCCACCTAAGCCCTAACCAATGTCAACTACCTCATACATGAAAGAGGAAGCCGTGTTTCCCCAGCAAAACGCATGTAGAAACTCAGCAAACATGAAGAAGGAAATGGTGGAGAAAGGCGCCTAACAGTGTGCAGCGAGACAGGCGTTGACACTGTCCCCTACCAACCCAAACCATGACAACGACGTCCCACAGCAGTGGAGACCTTCTCTGACCAACCCAAGCGCCACATGAACGCCACATCAACCCTGCTGAAGCACCTAAAGTGACCTAGGGCATATGTGGAGCAATCGTGGCCTTCTAGGGCATGTGCCAACCACGGACTTGGTCCAAAGCAACGACCGAGATTAATTCCGCACATTTCGGCCTAGGGACTAGGGATCCCACCTACCCAGGCTAGGATCTCAGTAAAGGGCATACCCCGGTGGCACCATCCCAGCCCTCCAACTCCTGCCACCTCAGCACATGACTTAAGGGAACGGTGGAGATCGAACCAAGTAATTCTCGCCTAAACGAGCATCTGTCACCTACCCCTCCAGCATGTACACTATAAATACCCCAACTCTCAAAGAGTAAATGGTTGGCCTCTGAAACCTCAAGCAAGTCCTAAAGAAAACCTCGCCTAGTTCAAGCTCCAATGTATTTACCCTACTTGGCTACTACCTCGCCTAGGTCAAGCTCCATTACATTAGTCCTACTTGGCTACTACCCCGCCTAGGTCAAGCTCCATTACGTTAGTCCTACTTGGCTAATGCCTCGCCTGGTTCGTGTTCCATTGTATCCGGCCTATCTAGCCATCACCCTCATAAAACCGCCCACACCCACTCTCTAATGTATTACTTTGACAATAAATAAAAAGCACTTCGTTACTGTTACAGTATCTCTCCGTCCTACCCTTTAAAGGACCCATCTCAACCTTATATCCCATTAGGACCGGCCTAAGAACCTTGCACTGGTCCCTGGTAACCGGACCAATGACTTTCCCCAGTACCTACCCCGACGGAAAAGGAGCCATGTCCTACCCGGTTCGGGCCAACTGCAGTGCACCAGTACACTATGGGCAACCGTTGTCCCAGAGGTATCCGACGGATTTTTCAGGATAACACAACTAAAACAATAATTTAATAATATAATAACAAATTTATATTTTAAAAAAATTCTATTTCTCATATCGCATGTAATAAAGCCTTCTTGTTTTCTTTTTTGATTGTTCATTTAGTCTTGAAATAGTATGTAATAAGAGTTTAATATTTAATAATACAAAAATGAAATCCAGAGATTAATTACTTTGTTAATTATCCATCTGTCTATCTAGCTATCTATTTCATGCTCAATTTAATACAACAGTTTTGCTTATGGTACCTCACATGTAACAAGTCAAATTTATTGATATAAAAAACTCTCACTATATATACTGTATACATGTAATAATTAAAAATAAAAAATTGAAAATTGATGTTCATGTTACTACTTTGATATTCATGTAGGCATGTAGAAATTTTACATATATCTAATAAGTGTAATTAATGTCCTCATAATCAGTTTAACACTTGTATGTAAACAAAGTATTGTGTACGTCTGAATGGCCTGTTTGTTTTTTGGACTTACGTCTAAATGGGTCTGAAAAGAACCCATTCAGATGTTTTATTTGTTTTTCTTAAGGTCTAAAAACTCAAAAAGTACAAAAAATAAATAAATAAATAAATAAATAAAATAAAATAAAATAATAAATTCTGAAATAAAAAAGCTTAAAAACTTGACTTATATCTTACTTCTTATTCCTTACTTCCAAATTTACCCTCAAACAATTGTAAAAGTTACACCCACATTGTATTAAAATAAAATATTATTTTATGTTGTAGGAGGTTATTACTGGCTTCCTTGGCCACTGCCTCCTACCGGCGACGAAAGGATTATGGATTCCTTTCTTCCTTCGTCTCTAGTTACAAAAATTTGTTATATAATTTTTTATTTTCTAAATATTATTGTATATTATTATCTTAAAAATAATACTAATAATATTATATTATATATTATTTAATTTAATTTATATTTTTAAATATTATTTCATTAATTTACTAAATAAAATTAAACTAAAAAATATTATAAATATTTATACTAAATATAAATATATAAAACAACAGATTTTCTATTATCAGTTTATCTTGACAATAAATATATTAGGACGAAGAATGTGGATCACTAGATTTACATGCTTTGACTCAAAGTGTATACACTTGTCAAAATTTCTCCATAATCTGTGGTCCACATTCTTCGTCTTGATATATTTATTGTCAGAGAGGTATATTAGATAATTAGTAAAAAGGGTATATGTGTACACTTGGCCTCTTGCCAATGTGGCTGGATGCTCTCTGGGAGCCTCCACCACCACGATTCAAAGCCATGTGTGTGCATATATTTGTATATATATTTTTGGTCCCACCTTGGCCTTTAAATCCCAAGTGTGAGTTGCCCTCTCCCGGTTCTGGGAGCTTTCCTCTCTCCAATTGTGAGAGAAGCTATATTCCACCTGTATCCTCTCCCCGATAGTGGGAGTAGTATTTCGGGCTGTACTTGTAGAGTCTATTCTCGCCGGGTCCCGGGAGTGGTTATACATTAAAAAAAAAAAAAAATGGTATATGTGTCTTATCACGAATTTTCAGATGTTTCTATTCAGACATCATAAATGAAAAACGAACAAGATGTTAAGTTTTATTCTTTAAGAACTTTTCAGACTTCATATTACATTAAGATCTTTCAGACTTTAGACAAAAAAACAAATGCTACCATAGTCTAGTTAGGGGTGTTTGTTTTTTTCACTTAAAACTTAATGGGTCTGAATTGAACTCATTAAGTTGTTTTGTTTATTTTTTTAAGTGGTCAAACAACTTAAAAATATCAAAAAACAACTTAAAATAAAAAGTAAGAAATTCTGACTTTTACCTTAATTCCAAATCACTGGATTACAATTAAAATATTCTCTTCCAAGTCTATCCTCCCAAAGAAGATATATTTCCAAATTTATCTTAATTTGATATGGTGTATAATTTTTTCTTTTAACATATTTATTATTTTAAACAAATTTTAGTAAAATAATAAAAAAATAATAAAAAAAATAAAAAACCTAATTGCTTCTCATACTGAAATTTTTCAAGGATTGAACAATTGAATTTCTCTCTTACCAAATCCAGGTAAGAGCTCTTTATTTATTTATTTTTATCTAACTATTCATACAGTGCTCAATAAATGTGTCTATCATATTAAGTAGATTTCGTGGCTTGAAGATATTATAGAATAATTGTATATAAAAAAAATTCAAAACCCTTTTTTTTTATTTGGTTTCCGGTGCATATGATTCAGGAAGCCAAAAAAATAAAAAAATGGTTTCATGAATTATATACACCGGAAATGTGGACAACAAACAAAATTGAACTTGAACTTGAACTTTTTTTTGACAATAAATTGAACTTAAACTTTGTTTGCTATGCAAAATTATATTTTTTGATGAATTTTTTATTTTGTTAAATTAAACTTTGTTTGCAAAAAAAAAATTAAAAAAAGCATACAAAATGTTATAAAGAATGGTGCATGTTAAATTACTTCTTTTAATTAGTATGAGAATAAATGTAAAATTACTTATTTTCAGATAATTTTATTTTTAAAAAACAAACATATTGACCATACATTTAGATGTGAGAAAAAAAAAACATGTCATTCGGGTTCAGATTTCAGTCCCTTTTCAGTCTTCAGAAAAATTTATGACTGTTTAATCTTCAGACAAAAATACAAACGACCCCTTAGTATCCTCCAAAGGCGGAGGTATATGGGGGCTAGTGGGGGCATGGGCCCCCCAACCATATATATATATATATATATATATATATATATATAAGTGTTCTATGTTTGATTTTGTAATGGTGCTATACAAATAAAATATATCCAATGTTGACCCCCTATTATTTTTTAATTAAAAACGTGATTATAAAAGTAAATAAATAAAAATTTGGCCTCACTAGTTATAATTAATTTCATATATTTCTATTACAGCGCATTTACTAATCGGGAATGAAATAAAAGGAAATCAAGTTACATGGGAACGAGAATCAGGAAATGGAATTTGATTCCTTATATAGGAGAGAGAATCAAGTTCCCTTACCAGAAACTTAGTTCCTGATTTGTGTGTGGGACTCGTTAATGAACATAGTGAAATTCATCGAGCTTGTAAGTTAGTCAATTTAGACCCAATCTTGACCATTATGATAAATCTGGACTAAATTCTCATCAATGTATCTTCCAGTATTCTTAGTTTCAATTATTTCTTTCTAGTATTCTTGGTTTCAATTATTTCATGCACATGAAACTTTATGTTAACCATGATTTCTCTTTAGTAGGCTAACTAAACATTTTGCAACGATTGCTTTCACTATTGACTGATTTAAAAGTTGGAAAAAGGTAAAGAATTATAACAATGTGTGTTTTTAACTCATGTAGGAAAAATCATAATTGTAACATTACATATGAGACTAAACAATATTACATTTGATTTTTTAATAATTTAGTTTTTAAATATTAGTATATATGCCTTGCATTAACTTGAAATTTTGTTTTTATCTTGGCCCCCCCAAAGCCAAAATCATGGCTTCGTCCCTGGTCTCCTCTAAATCAAAGACAGATGAGCAAGCCTCCACCTCCCAATATATGTTTTAATTTGGTTTCGAATAAATTTAATTATTAATAAAAAAAAAATAAATAGAGGAAAAAAACATCAAAAAACGATTGTTGATTATTTTTAAGTTTCAAAATAGATTTAGAGGTCGTTTGTGTTTTTTGTCTGATGACTGAACCGTCATAAATTTTACTTAAGGCTAAATAAAGACTGAAACCTGAAATTGAATGACATGTTTGTTTTTTATTTTTATCGACTCTGAATATATTGTCAACTTGTTTGTTTTGCAAAGATAAAATTGTTTGAAAACAAATTTGACATTTATACTATTATTACTATTAATTGTTATGTATTTTCATTTGATATGGTACAAAGTACAAATAATTTAGCAAATCCTAAACAATTTTTATGTAAACATTGATAAGATATGATAAATAATGATTTTGATATTTACGAAATAAATAAAACAATAAATATATAAAATTGAAGGTTCAACAATGGTGGTGGAATATTTAAGAGGAAAATCTTGAAAGAAAATATATTAAATGTAATCCATTGATTTGGAATTGAGTGAAAAGTCATGATTTATTATTTATTATTTTCAGTTGTGTTGTTTTTTTCTTTTCATACTTTTAAGTGGTCTAATGTAGTCGATCGGATCTACAATTGATTTGATCGTCGAGGTGGGCACTGACAACATGTAAAACAATAAAGAATAGCGCGGTGGCGAACCACATGAGGGGGTGTTCCCTTGGGGGACTCTTCGACGCTCAAGTCAGTATTTCATTCGATATATAGAATAAAGAAAATAGAAGGTAATAAACCGTATTTGTTCGATATGCTAAATTGAGCTATGGATCGATCAGGTTTGATCGAGTGGATATCGAGGATATCGATGAATACTCTGGAAATATTGGGTCGATATGGGTTGAACAACGATTGAGTTGATGTCGGATATCGATGTATTTTATATATCGAAATTCCGGTAAGCCTCTGTTCGATATGGATCGATTGTGGATTCAGTTGATCGACCTTCAAATATGATTGGATCGACCTGAGTTGGGAGGTGAATTCAATTAATGTGGAGGGGGGGTACCGCAATAAACGTTCAGTGTTTTAGAACAAATTTCAGAGAGAGAGAGAGATTTCGTGTGAGCAAGTCAAATTATGGACCCCCTTCTTTGAGAAGGGGCCTCCTATCTATAGTGAAGACCAGGGGTCTTCAACGTCTCGATCATTCAAGCGACAGCGTGGATCAAGGGCCTTTATTTGCCCATTTCGATTCAATTGAATCTGACAATAAAGGTCTTTGCCAAACGTTTTGGGACTTGTGCAACATTTGACTTAATTATAATTCAACCATCTTTGACCACGTGTTTTGACTTATGTCTAGTGGGTCAGGCTTATGTTTTGGGCTTATTTCAAGGATTGGGCCTGTTTTGGATTTGTTTATTGAGATGTCTGATCGTGGGCTTGCTTAATGGGCCAGTGGTCCATTTTTAGACCACAACACCTAACCACTCAAAAATCAAATAAAACAACTTAATAGTTTCAATTTAGACTTATCAAGTTTTGAGTGTAAAAAACAAACGACCTCTTACTTAAATAAGTGTGGATTGTGACCTAAACAAGTTTTAATTGAGACATAAATAAATGATGAGATGAGGTTAGTCCAGTGGTAAACCCCCCACACATGCACCACGAGATTGCGGGTTCGAGTCCCCCTTCCTCTCCCAAAAAAATCCTGAATTTATGTGATAGTGTAATACTTTAAAAAAATAAAATAAAATTGAGACCTAAATAAAGTCTATATATTTTTTAGACTTGTGTAATATTTATTCACAAATCTGAAAAAAAAAAAATCTTCTTTAATATTTATTTTGGTAATTTGGTCTCTATATCTATTTTATGATTTTATCTTTTATCTTCTTGTTTTAATTTTAATATCTACTTTATCTCTATTTTGGTTTATCTTTCTGTTGGTTTTTTTTAAGACAACTACCGGAATTGTTTGCCCATTTGTTGCTTTCTTACAACTTACAAATGACCGGAAATCACAACACTTCTTTCAAAGATTAAGTAAATAGTTTCCTCTTCATAGCGATGTTAAAATTACCTATTGGTCTGGGGATCCATCCTACCTATTGATCTGGGAATCCGTCTCATTAGGAGTGGGTTTAGTGCCTACCATTTATGTTGTGGTATGAGTTTGGTAATTTTTTCAATCCCCGATTTAATTTCGTGATGGTTTTGGGATTTTCAATCCCCGCCCCGATCCATCCCCGCACCCGTTATATATATATATATACAGTCTTTCTATTGTCAGTTCGTCCTAACAATAAATATATCAGGACGAAGAATGTGAACCATAGATTATGGAGAAGTTTTGACAAATGTATACACTTTGAGTCAAAGTATGTAAATATAGTTGTTCACATTCTTCGTCATAATATATTTATTATCATGACGAACTGACAATAGAAGATCTGTAATATATATATATATATATATTAGAAATGTTCAAGTTAGTGTGCTCTGATGTAAATATATGAGCACATTGAATGTGAGCCACTCATTTTCCGTACTTTAACTTAATGTGTATGTACCTATCAAAACTTCTCCATAATGAGTAGCTCACATTTAATGTCCTTATATATTTACATCAGTGTATACTTATGTGAACAGGACCGTGTATATATATATATATATATATATATATTTATATTTATATTTATGTTGAAGAACGTCATTCAATATTAAAATATATATATACAAAAAGCTACAAATTTCAATGTAATTTTCCCCTATTTTAGAGTTTGTTAATGAGCTGTGTTATGGTATAACTAATTTAGAGTTTGTTAATTGTTATCGGTTTTATATTATTCAATAATTTTGATATGATCTCTATTAAAAAAATCATTAAAAAAAAGACATTAATGGGATGAGGATGGTATGGGGTAAGGAACCGATCCCCTAATGAGGAATCCCCGTACCCATACCGTTTATTATAAGATGGGTATTCACCGGGATGGTATTTTTCATACAAATTGAGATTGGGGATGGTAATGAAAAACCCGTCCCCAACCCATATATACCATTGACATCCCTACCTCTTTGATCTTGTCGAAATCGCCTCTTGAAATCCCTTTTCAAATTTTTCTTTTTCTTTTTGGTTTTGATTTCTTTGTTGATTCCCTCTCTAAATTGCTTTACTTCGTCCTTTTATGTTGTTTGGTGTAAGAGGGAAGATGGATATTTTTTTTTGTCCCAAAACCATTTTAAGTGCGATATTAACTTAATTTAATAAAGTATTGTCAAGCCCACAAAAATCTCTCCAAATAGTGACTCTTCTTTATAACCTAATTAATGAATCCTAAAATCCCGAATCCAATTTTTTTTTTAGAACTTCTCCTTGCAATCCATAAATTATCTATTTACACTCCATTTAAAATTTTTTATTAATGACAATTTTAACCTAAATTAAAATTACTAATCAGGACAAAAAATTCTAAGGACACTCTAACCTAATATTTTTTTTAGAAAACAATGTTTTTTTTTTTTCCTCTTTTGAGTTTTTTTTTTCCTTTATCACTGTTTTACAAAAGAATGAAAAGTCCTATACAAGTGCAAAAGTGAAAAAGTACGAAAATAATGAAAGAAAAAAAAAAAAGTATTTTACTGTCCTTGTTTTCATTTTCAACTTAAATTTTCAATGTGTTATATTTGGTTTCAGTTTGCAGGTGAAGGGTAGTATTACTGCATCTGATGCCATCACATTTTTCCTTTTCAGCCATTACTGGACTTCTTGATTGCCAGGTCTCTAAACGGTGGTTGTCTTCCTGAAATATGCTACAACTTTATTTCTGTATATCGTCTAATTCTCATTAATTTCTTTTTCCATTTTACTATATTATTTCACAAAATTCCAACAAATTTGCAGTAAGAAACGGAAACCTGCTAGAGGCCAATTGTGAGTAGAATCAGTTTTTTGTAATTTATTTACTTGACCCAATAATTCCAGCATACTATAAACACATTTAATTTTTAACCAAATATGGTACTTATTTGAGACCGGATATCTCGTTGCTTCCAAATATAATGTTGTACTGATCTCATCAACAATGTCTTACGTTCTTCCCACTCACATCAGCACACATGATTTTTAACAAATTATCCAAATCTACAAAATAAAAAATGAGTCTATTGTATGAGTCATCGTGGACTAAAGAGATCAAATTCAAACTACTAGTTTTTTGTTAGTTTTTTTTTTTTTTTTTTTTTTTTTTTTTTTTTTTTTTTTGCAATATGTTAATATTAAAATTAAAATTCAAAAATAATAATGGGCAATATTAAAATAAAATTGAGTAAAATTCAAAAATAATAATGGGTAATATTAAAATAAAATTGAGTGTCTTTAGAAATTTAATTTTAAAAATGGAATGTCTTTAGAATAGGAGTGTCAAAAGATAAAAAGGATAATTTTGGAACAAAATGAAGTACCTTTAGAATTTTTTTAAATTTAAATTTTTAGAATGAAGTGTCTTTAGAAAAGAAGTGTAAAAAGAAAATTTTGGATTGTAAAAAGAAGCTCTTTTTTTTTTTTTTATATATAAAATTTTTCCATATAAAATCTAAATTTATTGCATCAAAACTCAAGAAATCAATGAATTAATATCATGTTGAGTTATTTTGAAGTATCAAGCATATGCAATTTCTCTAAATCATCACAAAAATAATATAAAATCGTGTGACTTTTTTGGCATGTCTTAGCTTTATAATTAAATTTGTTGCCGCAGAGAAATAGAAATAGTTTCGACTACATAATCGAATTGGAGATTAGTGGATGAATGATATTTTGTTTATATGTTCGTTTACACACGTAGAGAAAATTATTTTAATAGAACCAATAGCGGTAATTATGAAAAGATTATAAAATTATATATATATAAATATATGTGTGTGTGTGTGTTTATTATTAAGGAGATTTCGAAATCGATATAGGTATACATAGATTGTAGAAAGAGATATATCATAATTTTATTGCAATTACGTGGGTAATTAATTAATTTTTTTTTTTTTTAAAAGACTAATGGAGATGCATATTTCTCTCTAGCCATAAGAGGACCATATCAACTAACCAAAAAATTCTGGAAAAGTCCATGTCAATAGCACAATTACTCGCTCTCCACTCTCCATGAAACCGACGGCCGATACATAAGCATAGCAAATGTAACCATTTTTCATGTGGATCCTAAATCACTATATATATCACCCTCCACAAACCCATCACAATATCAAACACTAGCAACAGACATCTCAAGTACTACAAGAAGAAACAAGTTCAATCTGCTTTAAAGTAAATATTTTCAGAGAAAAATATGTCGAACATGCAACAAAACTTCAATGCAGGCCAAACCAAAGGCAATGCCCAGGTAGGAAAATATGTATATTAATTTGTTTAATTAATGAGTACATGTTATATGTTAGTGATTGATCAAGTTTTGAAATTGTGTATTGTGTTAAATGTTTATCATGAGCAGGCGAAGACAGAAGAGTGGATTGAGTCAGCACAGAACACAGCAAACGCAGCAAGAGACAAGGCATCAAATGCAGCTCAATCAACCCACGAATCTGCCAAACAAGGCGCAGACCAGAGCGCCGGATTCCTCCAGCAGACGGGTGAGAAAGTGGCAAACATGGCACAGGGCGCTGTTGATGGTGTCAAGAACACACTCGGAATGGGTGATCAGACCAGCCGCAAGTAATTAACACAACGCACAACTCTCTTCATCACTCTGCACCACCACCAGCTTGTAAGGGCTATTGTTTCAGGATAGTTGGTTAGAGATTTCTATTTCTCATATCACATGTAATAAAGCCTTCTTGTTTTCTTTTTTGATTGTTCATTTAGTCTTGAAATAGTATGTAATAAGAGTTTAATATTTAATAATACAAAAGTGAAATGCAGAGATTAATTACTTTGTTAATTATCTATCTCTCTATCTAGCTATCTATTTCATGCGCAATTTAATACAACAGTTTTGCTTATGGTACCCGTACCTCACATGTAACGAGTCAAATTTATTGATATAAAAAGCTCTCACTGTATATTATATATATTTTGAAGTATTACAATAACTATTAGAGCATCTTCAAAAGACTCTTCTATTTTCACTTTTCAAATGTCTGTTTGCTTACCTATGTGGCAATTTGAAGAGTGAAAAAAGAGAAGCCCCTCCAAAAGACTCTTCAATTAGAAATAGATTTATATTATTTTAATGAAAGCACTCGAATTCCTCCCCTAACAAATCTAACTACCCTCCATTTTTTCAAGTTAGAAATAATAATATGTTATTATTAAATATTCAATATTAGTCTCATTTTAAAGATCTAGATGAGACCTTTCTAACGGTATAATTTTTATGATGATAAAATTTATAAATTAAAACGTATTATATATTAATTGAATTTAATTTAAAAGATAAAAATATATAGATGTCAAATATTAATGATGATGTGATATAAAAAATAATATAATAATAATTGAAGAGTGAGAAGTTGCTCTTCAATATTGAAGAGAGAGAAGCAAAATCTTATTTGAAGAGTCTGTTGGAGCCAAATATACTGATGTGGCTCATTTGACTTTAACAAATATCTCATTTGAAGAGCCTTTTGGAGATGATCTTACAATAGGACCGTCGGGATCTATCGAGATCAAACAATACATGTGCGGCTCAGATATCTACTCTTATAACCGGAGATAACTACTTTTACAACCCGGGAAGAAAACTCCGTACACATACTTGTAAAATACGTATGGCGGGATTTGAACCCCTCACCAATGCACTACCAGTTTTGTTAAAAGGTGATGTGACTCTCACTATATATACTGTATACTTGTAATAATTAAAAATAAAAAATTGAAAATTGATGTTCATGTTACTACTTTGATATTCATGTAGCAATTTTACATATATCTAATCAGTGTAATTAATGTTCTCATAGTCAGTTTAACACTTCTACAGTTGTACGTAACAAACCTCATTTAATGGCGGAGGCTATATATAGTCTAGTTAGTCTCCTCCAGAGGCGGATGTACATTGGGGCCGACAGAGGCATGGCCCCCAACAAATATATATATATATATATATATAGTCTTTCTATTATTAGTTCGAACTGACAAAAGTTATATCAGTTCATTGTATGTGGACCACTGGATTTAAATACTTTGACTCACAAGTACATACAGTCAAGTCAGAGTATTTAAATCCAATGGCCCACATGCAAGGAACTGATATAACTTTTGTCAGTTTGAACTGATAATAGAATTTCTGTATATATATATATATATATATATATATATAAGTGTTCTATGTTTGATTTTGTAATGGTGCTATACAAATACAATATATCCAATGTCTCTATTATTTTTTAACTAAAAACATGATTATAAAATTAAATAAATAAAAAGTTTGGCCTCACCAGTTATAACTAATTTCATATATTCATATTACAGCACATTTACTAATTGAGAATGAAATAAAAAGAAATCAAGTTACATGGGAACAAGAATCAGGAAATTGAATTTGATTCCTTATATAGGAGAGAGAATCAAGTTCCCTTCCTAGGAACTTAAATCTTGATTTGTGTGTGGGACTTGTTAATGAACATAATGAAATTCATTGAGCTTGTAAGTTGGTCAATTTCAACCCAATCTTGACCATTATGATAAATCTGGACTAAATTCTCATCAATGTATCTTCCAGTATTCTTGGTTTCAATTATTTCATGCACAGGAAACTTTATGTTATCCATGATTTCTCTTTAGTAGGCTAAGTAAACATTTTTGCAGCAATTGCTTTCACTACTGATTGATTTAAAAGTTGGAGAAAGGATAAGAATTATAACAATGTGCGTTTTTAACTCACGTAGGAAAAATCATAATTGTAACATCACATATGAAACTAAAAGATATTACATTTTATTTTTTAATAATTTAGTTTTTAAATATTAGTATATCTGTCTTACGTTAACTTGAATTTTTGTTTTTGTCTTGGCCCTCCAAAGCCAAAATCATGGCTTTATTTTTGTTTTTGTTGACTCTGAATATATAGTCAACTTGTTTGTTTTTCAAAGATAAAATTGTTTGAAAACAATTAATTTAACATTTATACTATTATTAATATTAATTGTTATGTATTTTCATTTGATATGGTACAAAGTACAAATAATTTAGCAAATCCTAAACAATTTTTATGTAAACATTGATAAGATATGATAAATAATGATTTTGATATTTACAAAATAAATAAAACAAAAATATATAAAATTGAAGGTTCAACAATAGTGGTGGAATATTTAAGAGGAAAATCTTGAAAGAAAATGTATTAAATGTAATCCATTGATTTGGAATTGAGTGAAACGTCATGAGTTATTATTTATTATTTTCAGTTGTTGTTGTTGTTGTTTTTTTTTTTTTTTTCCAAGTGTTCTAACCACTTAAAAAATCAAATAAAACAACTTAATAGTTTCAATTCAGACTCATCTAGTGTTGAGTGTAAAAAACAAACGACCCCCTACTTTATTTAAGTGTGGATTGTGACCTAAATAAGTTTTAATATAATTGAGACCTAAATAAATGACGAGATGAGGTTAATCCGGTGGTAAACCCCTTACTCATACAACAAGAGGTTGTGGGTTCAGGTCGCCCCTCCTCCCAAAAAAAGGCCGAATTTATGTGATAGTGTAATACTTTAAAAAAAAAAAAAAAAAAAAAAAAAAAAAAAAAAAAAAAAAAAAAATTGAGACCTAAATAAAGTCTATATATATTTTTTAGATTTGTGTAATATTTATTCATAAATCTGAAGAAAAAAAAAATACTTCTTTTTATTTTGGTAATTTGGTCTCTATATCTACTTTATGATTTTATCTTTTATCTTCTTGTTTTAATTTTAATATCTACTTTATCTCTATTTTGGTTTATCTTTATGTTGGTTTTTTTTTTTTAAGACAGGTTTTTTTTTTAAGACAAGTACCAGAATTGTTTGCCCATTTGTTGCTTTGTTACAACTTACAAATGACCGGAAATCACAACACTTCTTCCAAAGATTAATAAAATAGTTTCCTTTTCATAAGGATATCAAAATTACCAATTGATCCGGGGATCCGTCCCGTTAGGGGCAGGTTTAGTGCCTACCATTTATGTTGTGGTATGAGCTTGGTAATTTTTTCGATCCTCGATTTAATTTCATGATGGTTTTGGGATTTTCAATCCCTGCCCCAACCCATCTCCGTACCCGTTATATATATATATATACAGTAAGTCTCTCATGAGGGATCCCTTATTTTAATTTCGGTAAGGACCATGATGAAAACACATCGACTTTAATGAATTTTAATCTGAATTTTTTTGTGAATGATGATTTCAATGAAATCTACATACCGAATGTTTTTGAGAATTTTCCGAGTACTAGAACTATTTTTCTTGAATTTTCCTATATTTCGCCTATTTTCCGATGCCTTCATATTTAATAAAATTTGGATAAATAGTTCTAGTACTCGGAAAATTCTCAAATTTTTTTCATATGTAGATTTCATTGAAATCATCATCCACAAAAAAAAATTAGATTAAAATTCATTAAAGTCAATGTGTTTTCATCATGGTCCTTACCGAAATTAAAATAAGGGATCCCTCATGAGAGATTTACTGTATATATATATATATATATATACAGAAATGTTCAAGTCAGTGCGCATTGATATAACTTCATCAGTGCGTTGGATGTGGACCATTAGATTTACATACTTTGACTCAAAGTGTATGCACTTGCCAAAACTTCTCTATAATCAGTGGTCTAAATGCATTGGTACTAATGTAGTTACATTAATGCGCACTGATGTAAACGGAACCGTATATATATATATATATATATATATATATATAATCTCATTCTCATGCGGACGTTCTGATATAACATCATGAGGATATTGGATGTGAGCCACTAGTTTTGACAAGTGTATACACATTTGAGTCAAAGTATGTAAAACTAGTGACTCACATTCAATATCATCATAAAGTTATATTAGGATGTTCTCATTTGAAATTATATATATATATATATATATATATAGAGAGAGAGAGAGAGAGAGAGAGAGAGAGAGAGAGATTTTTCAATGAGGACTTTTATAATACACACTTTAAACACCTTTGATGAAATTGCATGTAATCAAATGTTTTTCGATAAGATTTTTTGTATGCATCCTAAGGAAATTAAAATAAAAAAATTAGTTCTTGCACCCGATTTTTTTTTTGATTTTTTTCCATAAATGTATTTCAATGTTTTCACCATCCATACAAAAAATCAAATCAAAATTCAATATATTCCATGCAATTTCATCAAAGGTGCTTAAAGTGTGCATCATAAAAAGTCCATGGCCTCATAGGAAAATCTCTCTCTCTCTCTCTCTCTCTCTCTCTCTCTCTCTCTCTCTCTCTCTCTCTCTCTCTCTATATATATATATATATATATATATATATAACTACAACTTTCATTGTAATTTTCCTCTATTTAAGAGTTTGTTAATGGGTTGTGTTATACTATAATTGATTTATAGTTTGTTAATTGTTATCGGTTTTGTATTATAATTTTTATATTATTCAATAATTTTGATATGATCTCTATTAAAAAAAAAAAAATCATTAAAAAAAATACATTAATGGGATGAGGATGGTATGGGGCAAGAAACCGATTCACTAATGGGGAATCCCCGTATCCGTACCATTTATTATAAAACGGGTATTCACCAGGAATGGTATTTTTCATATAAATTGGGATTGAAGATGCTAATGAAAAACTCATCCCCGACTCGTACCATTGATATCCCTACCTCTTCAATCTTGTCAAAATCGCCTCTTGAAATCCCTTTTTTTCTTTTTCTTTTTCTTTTTCTTTTTCGTTTTATTTCTTTGTTGATTCCCTCTTTAAATTGCTTAACTGCGTTCTTTTATGTTGTTTGGTGTAAGAGGGAAGATGGATTTTGTTTTTTGTCCCAAAACCATTTTAAGTGCGATATTAACTTAATTTAATAAAGTGTTGTCAAACCCACAAAAATTTCTCCAAAGAGTGACTCTTATTTATAACCTAATTAATGAATCCTAAAATCCTAAATCCATTTTTTTTTATATATAATTTTTTTTTTCATATAAAATCTAAATTTATTGCATCAAAACTCAAGAAATCAATGAATTAATATCATGTTGAGTTATTTTGAACTATCAAATATATGCAATTTCTATAACTAAATCATCACCCAAAAAAAATATATATATGTGTGACTTTTTTGGCATGTCTTAACTTCATAATTAATTTTCTGCCATGGAGAAATAGAAATAGTTTCGACTAAATAATCAAATTGGAAATTAGTGGATGAATGATATTTCGTTTACACATGTAGAGAAAATTATTTTAATAGAACAAATAGTGGCAATTATGAAAAGATTATAAAAAATAATAATATATTTTCAACTAAGTGAGTTGATTTTGTTTTACATAAACTTCTTTCGATCATAAAATTCAAGAAAAAAAAACCTTACTACATATTAGGGTTTTTTTTTTTTTTTTTTTTTTCAATATTACATCATATCGGGTTTTTGGGGAGGGGAAAATTTGAATCCACGATCTCGTGACGTAAGTGTTAGGGGTTTACCACTTCACCAACCTCATCTTATCTCATCTTGTCTCATTACATATTAGTTATAACTTACGATTGTGAGGAAATAGGCCTTTGTAGTCAAATATTAAGGGGAAGTATTGTTTTTGTCCATCATTATCATTTTTATTGTTTTTGTCATTAAATGGGCTGTGAGGACATAATTGCCCTTATTTTTTTCTTAATCTCTTCTCTCTCCTTTCTCTCACTCATTTCACGCCTCCCTCTTCTCTCTCCTTTCTCTCTCCTTTCTCTCTCCTTTTTCTCTCCATTCACGCCTCCTCCTCCTTCTTCTTCTTCTTCTTTCTCTCCTCCTCTTTCCTTCTTCTTTCACGTCTCCTCCTCCTCCTTCTTCTTCTTCTCTTTCTCTTTTTTTCTAGATTTTAAAAAATATTTCAGATTATTTTTTTTTAAAAAAAAAATTCAGATCGGATGACCTACCGACAATCGGACGTCCGATCTTCCCTCCTTCTTCTTCTTCTCTTTCTCTCATCTCTTCTCTTTCTCTTTCACGTTTTTTCCATATATTTTTTTTAAATTCAGTTTTTTTTTTTTTGATTTTTTTTTTTCAGATTTTTAATTTTGGTTTGTGGTTGTGGTTGATTTTAGGGATTTGAAAAATTCGGGTTTTTTTAAAACAAAAATTTTCATATTTGAAAATGTATCCAAATTTTTTTTAAAAATTTCAGTTTTTTTTTTTTTGTTGAAAAATTTCCAAATTTAAAAAAGGTTTGGATTTGAGTTGCGGTTGTTGTTGTTGTTGTGGTTGTGGTTGTGGTTGTGCTTAAAAAAAATTCAGATTTGTGGTTGTATTTAAGTTTGGGATGTGGTTGGTTTTATGAATGGTGGGAGTTGTGTTTGTGTTTGGGTTTGGGTTTGGATTTGGGTTTGGGTTTTGTTGAAAAAAAATTAAGATTTTTTCGGATTTGATATTTTTCAAACTAATTTTCCATATTTCATTTTGTTTAAACACACCAGGCCATGAATTAAACACACCAAGGCAAACGAATTAAACACACCGGACTAATTAAACACACCGGACTAATTAAACACACCAAGAAAAATGAATTAAACACACCGGACTAATTAAACACACCATGCCACCAATTAAACACACTAGGACAAACATATTAAACACACCAGACCAAACCAATTAAACACACCAAGCCAAACCAATTAAACACACCAAGCCAAACTAATTAAACACACTAGTGCAAACCAATTAAACACACCAGACCAAACCAATTAAACACACTGGTGCAAACCAATTAAACACCCTAGGCCCTAATGTGTTTAATTCGTTTTACCCTGGTGTGTTTAATTATTTTTGTCTGGTGTGTTTAATTGGTGGCCTGGTGTGTTTAATTCATTTTGTCTGGTGTGTTTAATTAGTCCAGTGTGTTTAATTCATTTTGCCTAGTGTGTTTAATTCGTTTGCCTAATGTGTTTAAACAAAATAAAATCTGAAAAGTTTGTTTGAAAAAGATCAAATCTGAAAAATCTCAATTTTTTTTCAACAAAACCCAAACCCAAACACAACTCACACCATTCATAAAAACAACCACAACCCAAACTTAAATACAACCACAAATCAATAACTAACACTCAAATCCAAACATTTTTTTTTTTAATTTGAAAATTTTTCAACAAAAAAAAAAAATTGAAATTTTTTAAAAAATCTGGAAAATTTCCCAAATCTGAAAATTTTTGTTTAAAAAAAACCTGATTTTTTTTTTAAATCTGGAAAAAAAAAGGAGAAAGAGAAAGAGAAGAAGAAGAAGAAGAAGAAGATGATGAACTCGTGAGAGAGAGAAGACGTGAAAGAGAGAAGGAGGAGAGAAAGAAGAAGAAGGAGGCGTGAGAAAAGAAGAGAGAGAAAGAGGGAAAAAAATTTTGTAAAGAAGGGCATCTTGTCCAAAAAGTGGAAATTTTAACAAAAACAGTAAAAATAATAATTTTGGACAAAAATAGTAAAGCCACTAATTTTTTAGCTAGTTATAAAGTTCTTCCTACAATTGTAGTATTAATAATATTTTTTTAAGTATCCCTCTCATATTCATTTCTAGGTCCGGCATTGGTTTGATTAGATTAGATAAATGCGTATTTGCTATCTAATTGTCAATATGCCAAAATTATAAAATGTTCCTTTTACCGTAAATTTCAAGCACCAGCAGCTTATTTGTTCTTTACCAAAAGAGAAAAAAAACAAAAGTTGGCGGGGCATTTCGGACAAATGACAAAACATTCAACAGAATTCCAGATACAAAGAAGAGAACAAAGGAACCCCCAACAAATTAGAATCGCCTCTCTCTAGAAGTTTTTTTGGAAACTTTTCCTTTCTCGAGAAAATGACGGAAAATTTTGGAGGAATTGTTTAATTTCGAACATGAGGGGGTCGATATGGGCAGGCGACGATGCCAACGCGCCGTCAACGTCGAGCTCACAGTCACGTCCCCCTCCTCCTCCGCCTGCGCCTACCTCCCTCAATTCCAGGCGCAGGTGCCCATTTAATCCCCAATTCTATGCTTATAAATATTTGATTGTTTAAATGTATTATTAGAGATTACGATTTATTGTCAAGTTATTATTATTATTATTATTATTGTTGTTGTTTTGTTAGCTAAATGTTAAAGATAATGTAATTGCTGTGCATATCTGTCTATTGAAAACTAAAGCTTTTAATTACTGTGTTTGTTTGTATTAGAATTTAGATTAGCATGTGTTTTAGAGAGTGCTATATAATTTTCTCTTTTTGGCAATACAGAAGTTGGTCAAATTTTGTTTGTTTTTACAATTGGACAGTTTATTTATTTATGAGGAGAAATTTTAATGGGTGGAGCTGCTTCATGGCTTAAAAGTTTTGAATGGCATGTCTGCTAATGCAGTTTTGTTTTAAAAATTTGCTAGTCGTAGCAACGTGTTTAGACTATTGGTGGGAAGAGAGGTTTCTCCTCGGACAAAACATTCGTCCAAAATACTATGGGGAGAAGCTTCAAAACAGCATGTTGATTCCTTTGGGTTGAGGTTTGAAGCAGAGCGAGATCCGAGGCGAGGTCTTATCTCATGGTAACTTCTGGGTTTGTTGTTTTGCTTTTGTTACATCTTAATGCATGATAGGAAATGTCACCAATCTTCTGCTTTGGATAGTTAAATTCACTGCAATGTTTAGATATTATACCTTGTGTTCTGAATTTGAACTCCTGGCATGTATTCAGGGTAGAGGCAGAATCATTGCGGTATTTATCAGCCAAATATTGTACATTGCTGCCTTCTCCAAGGTCAACTATTGCAGCAGCATTCAGCTCTGATGGGAAGTCACTTGCTTCCACACAGTGAGTTCTGTTTTTGTTTTATTTTTTTTAGTTGATGCCGGGCTTAAGGATGATGAGTAGTTGAGTCATCTTCATGCCAAGAGATGCTTTTTGTCTTATCAAATTGCATTTTTACTGTTCATGCAGTGGGGACCATACTGTAAAGATTATTGATTGCCAAACAGGGAGCTGCTTAAAGGTGTTGCATGGTCACCGGAGGACACCTTGGGTGGTAAGTCCTGTTAAATTCACCTTTGACATGATTTTATTTTTCTCTCAATCTTTTCACCTTATGCAACATGACACAAAGAATATCTGCTAGCTTGTGCTTGGCAAATAGAGTTCAAATTTCATGTATGTGCATCAGGTTTCTGTTTTATCTCCTGAAATGCAATTTGATATGGTGAAAACATATGATCACATTCATAAAATTTCTGGGGTGTAATCTACAAGCATCTGGACTTGTAGTCTAGCTTTCTGTCTTATAGTAGTTTCCTTTTATGTAACCTGGTATCGTATACCTTAGATCTTTTAAGGGGAGTTTTAACTTGATCTTTTTTATATATTGCTTGAACTATACTGTTTAATGCATAGAACATATGCTTATATGAAATTTATGATATTAATTGAGCTACCTTTTTCCATTGCACATGCTTGTGAAATTCTTGCAGGTTAGGTTCCATCCTTTGAATCCTAAAGTACTTGCTAGTGGAAGTTTGGATCATGAGGTTCGGTTGTGGGATGCAAATACGGCAGAGTGTATAGGATCACGCGATTTTTGTAATTTTATATCATAATTTCTTCATGTTGCATTCTGATTATAATATCACATTGGGATATAATTTCCTCTTTTTCTTTTTTCTTTCCCCCGTCTATGCAGACCGTCCAATTGCTTCTATAGCCTTTCATGCCCATGGCGATCTTCTTGCTGTAGCTTCTGGTCACAAGGTAATAATTTTTAAATTTTCAAATTATATTAGAAGTTTCGTCATGGTATGCTCTTTGATGGCTTTTTGTTTGAACTTCTGTGTTAGCTATATATATGGCACTATAACAGGAGAGGAGAGACATCTTCACCGAGAATTGTATTGAGGACACGCCGTTCATTACGTGCTGTTCATTTTCACCCTCATGGAGCTCCATTTCTACTAACAGCTGAGGTCTATTGCTTGTCGCATTGAATTACTCTTTCCTTTATCTTTCTTCTTGTTGATCCTTACATTCTGCTTATTTGCAGGTCAATGACCTTGACTTGTCAGATTCCTCAATGACACTTGCAACTCGTCCAGGTTATTTGCACTATCCCCTGCCTGCTGTATATATGGCTGATGCTCATTCTAGCGGCCATCCTATCTTGGCAGATGAACCGCCTCTCATGAATTTACCCTTGGCATGGCCTTCATTTGCTAGAGATGATGAGAGAATATCTTTGCAGCATCATTCTAATGTAGATGGTGGAGCAAGTCATGTACAACAGAGAGTGGATTCCTCTGCTTCAGTGCGCCTTTTGACATTTTCAACTTCATCAGGGCAGTATGAACTTCTGTTGTCTCCTATTGAACCTAATAACTCATATCCTGTGCCAGTAGAAGAAAGGGCAGATACTCTCATGAGAGAAATAGATAGCACAATTCCTGAATCTGCTACAGAGAATGTTGAAACGATGGAACTGCAGCCTGGAGAGAGAAGCAATCATTTGTTTCCTTTAGGAGATCCAACCTATTGGGAGCTTCCTTTCTTGCAAGGCTGGTTGGTTGGCCAAAGCCAAGCTGGACAGCACACAACTGGGTTGCTTAATGGTTCTGCTCCTGATAACTTTGCAGCATCTGGTGAACCAGAAAATTCACTGTCCGCCTCAGTAATGCCAAACATTCTTGGTCAATCTAGGGTCAGTGGAAGATCTGGTTCAGGGCATCGATCTTCACGATCCCAAGTGATGTCTACTACTGGATTTGGTGAAGGAAGTGCTTTTGTTAACATCCCACATAATGAAAGTGGTACAGAGCCTGCTGTTAGAAGATTCCAATCAGAACTTGCCAAATCTCTGGCTGCAGCTGAATTACCTTGCACTGTGAAGCTAAGAATCTGGCCACATGATATGAAAGATCCATCTGCCCCCCTTGAAGGAGAACAGTGTCGCTTGACCATACCACATGCTGTGCTTTGTAGGTATAACCTTTTTATTGTGTTATCTTTTTTGTAGAATGCTAATATGTCAATTATTATCTTCTTTTTTTTACCTTGAAAATCAGTGATAGAAAGAATGACCACTGGTCTTCTAGATTTTCTGGATACATTTATTGAGATTAATATGCAGTTTCTCTTTATATTAGTTAACTACTTGACCATGTTGTCATTTCTTATTGTTATGTCACAGTGTAGTATCAAAAGTTGCATAATTCTGAATGATTACTTGTTAGAACATGTTTGCAGTGAAATGGGTGCCCATTTTTCACCTTGTGGAAGATTTTTAGCTGCCTGTGTTGCATGTGTGCTGCCTCAACTGGAAGCTGATCCTGGACTACAGAATCAAGTGGACCAGGATGTTCCAGTCAGCGGAACATCCCCAACACGACACCCAATTTCAGCCCACCAAGTTATGTATGAGCTTCGGATATACTCTCTCGAGGAGGCAACGTAAAGTTCAAACTCTTACACGTCTGAGTTTAGTGCTTTGTTTTGACCAGATATAGCTTTATATTTTACTTTTTCATTTGCTCTAATAGGATGTTATATTTTTCCCTCTAGATTTGGCTTAATACTTGCATCTCGGGCAATAAGGGCTGCCCATTGTTTAACTTCAATTCAGGTTAGTTTGAGTTGCATTATATTATTAATTAAAATCTTCTAAGATAATAGTAGTATATATGGTTCTCTCATGGGATTAGGTTGTACTAAGAGTAATTCATTATAAAGTTTCTTCATCACATTTCTATATCAATTTTGAATATGGAAGGTGCAATGTTATTAGAAACGGGTTCTTTCTTCACAAACAAGAAACAACTGAAAACCTACTAGTTGTGCTTCAAGAAGGCACCCTTGGGTTTGGCTAGCTTTGTGCTTGCTAGGAAGAGGTTGTGGGATAAATATAGTGATAGTGACATGATGCTCATTTGATTTATCTTTACATTTCCTAACGTTTAAATGGGCTAAAAAAATCTTATGCTTCATGAATTTTCACTCATGTTTAATAAAAGAAAAAAGAAGAAAGAAAAAACCTCTGATTCTCCTCCTGTTTGGATATTTGCAAGCGTGCTTGTATTAAGCAGTACCGCTACTAGATAGTGGTGCTCCTCGATACTTTCCTTTATACACAGTATGTCCTAAATATAACCCTAAATTAAAATAATATTTGATAATTCTTACTGCTTTGGAAGCATATCTTCCTGGATACTCCCAAATGCCTATCAAAATCAAATTCAAATTGGACACATGCTTTTTAATATAGATTAAATATATAGATGTAACTGAAGCCTTAAGTTCATAATATGTTTTAACTCAAGTAATTCAATTAAATTACAATAAGATTCAACTGTAAAATACGTAATTGGTTAAATGAAAGAGATTAATTGAAATAAAAAAGCAATGGGAAAGCATGTGACCTGGGGACTTGGATGTATCAGAACTAGCTGATCAGTTGGTCAGAGAGTTAGTTGCGAGCCTCTGAAATTTGTTCTGTTCTTATGAATCAACTAATGTATCTGCAAAACTTGTTCAATCCTCATGTCTTGGTGTATATTTTGTGGGAGGGAAAGTTCACCATTGAGATGTATTATGGGATTCATGAACTGGTAGGCCTAATTATGGCAGTAATGTGTATAAAATCAAATTATTCTTGGCGTCATTGAACAGTAGTCTGAAGCATGGTCTTGTGGAAAGTATAAATAGTCTTTAATTGGCCATGATTGATAAAATAAAACATTGATGATACTAATCCTTACTTCTTTCTCTGACATTTATTGAACTTAACATATTGGTTTTCACATTTCACTTTTCAGTTCTCACCCACATCAGAGCACTTACTACTTGCCTATGGCCGTCGCCATAGTTCACTTCTTAAAAGTGTTATCATCGATGGGGAGACGACAGTACCCATATACACGATTCTGGAGGTATATACTGTTCTACTCTTGACCATTTACTTTGTGGAAACTTGTCTCTTAGTGGTTCTAATTTATATATCTTAGGAGGATTTAAGATTGTGATTATGTTTTAGAAGGATTTGATCAATGCAGTTGATATTTATCTTCTTTCTGCTTTTTGTAAATTTATTAATTGAGTTATATTTGGGAGGGTGGCAATGAAGGTTGGTGCTGTATCATGGTTTCAGTTGAAATCAAAAGTGAAAGTTAACTTGATCTTAACCGCATGCTGTTTGGGTTGGCTTTTGTTAATTTTTGTATTCTTTTATGCTTAAAATTTGACATTCCAGTGGCTTAGAAGTTTTTAGAGCAATTAAAGAATATTATTAAAGACGCCAAAAGAGATGCTGCCCAAGTACAAAGTAATTGATAGAAGTATTAACCCCACTGCACTTGTTTATTGTGCAAGTTCTGGAAAAAATATTTTGTTAATGAACCTACTTTTTATTCCTTACTTTTGCATTTATTTTCTTGATTTTAAACGTTCTTGACACTCAGGTCTACAGAGTTTCTGATATGGAACTTGTGCAAGTTCTTCCTAGTGCAGAGGATGAGGTTAATGTAGCATGCTTTCATCCTTCAGTTGGAGGTGGCCTTGTTTATGGAACTAAGGTAAACAGAATCTGATACAAGATTTTTGCTTTTGGAGTTTTGGGTACCTACTACAGCTTCATCTTTAACCATTGATCTGCTGTAAAATGCAGGAAGGGAAGCTTAGGATCCTACAATATGATAGTTCTCATAACATTGATCAGAAAACACCCTGTTTTCTCGATGAGAACATGCTTGAGGTAGTAGTGGGCACAGTATAGTAGATACTTTCCTCTCTATTCTTCTGATCCAAGTTATGTTTCTCATGATTTAATTTCTTAAAAACTTCAGCGGCGAAATCCATCATTGTTGTTCTTCAAATGTAGTGTCTTGAAAATCAATCGTTTTCATATATATCATTGTGCTTTACCTTTTCTGCGTTGTGACTAAATCTGTGATTTGGGATTTTTCTCTGCTGTTTTATCAGTTGCTTATGATACTGTTTTTTCATTCTATTGCAGGTCCCCTCGTATGCTTTAGAATGTTAATAACAAGTGATCAGTTACCATGTAAGAGATTTAGACTCTTGAACTTAAGGTTTGTTTCCCTTTTGGATTTACCACGCTATTGATTGCGTTGTTATGCTAACGCTAACAGGTGAGATGACTGCATGCCATGTATTTTCAGGCGTAAAATTGCCGAAAGATCTATTCTCAATCTTCAGTTTCACAAAAGCGTTAAATTCGGAACCACACGGTGTATTTGAGTAATCAAATTTGTAATTCTGATTTATGTTTTTGCACGCTAGTTACCATTAGGAAATTGATCTGACATAGATATAGATGTGTACCTAGTCAGACAAATCAAAGATGTCATTATATTGGCCTGTTCATTATCAAAAAAATGAAGATTATTTTTTAAATTGTTCACTTAAGCATCAATACTGGTGTAAAGAATTGAAATGTACACGAATTTATTATTTATTTATTTTCGAAATCTTGTGAATTTATGAGTGTGTGATCATGTTATGTTTCCCATAAATGTGCCCTCGTTTTATGGGATTTATGTTAATTTTTTTGAATTATGGGCTGCATCGTGTTTTTTTTGAGTTTCCTCTACTAAGACCATCTCCAATGCATATGCCAATGCCAATGTTAAATTTGGCACGAAATATAGTAAAATATTATATTTGGCACATCATTTTAACATTACACTCCAATGTAAAATTCTATTTAATATGCTATTTTTTATTTTTTAATTATTTAAAATTATAAAAGTCAACAAATACAACCAATACATTCAATGGATGCATTGAATATTATTTTAGAATTATTTTAATCTCAATTTTCCCTACCAAGTTTGTTAAATTTTTGTTATTAAAAATTAAAAAGTCAACAAATACGGCTGCATTTATAGCTGTGCCAAATTTGACATATGCTATACACTGTGCCAAATTTGACATGGCATAGTTTATAGCATATGTCAAATTTAGCATAGCTTTTAGCATTGCATTGGAGCATGCTTTTTTCACTTTGTGCTAAATTATAGCATTAGCACATTGATTTAGCATTGCATTGGAGATGCTCTAAGATAATGATATGTCATTAACTGAAAAGTTCTTTTTTATAACGACAATATGTTGTTGGTTTAGTGGTAAAGCCTTTACATCTAGAGGTCGTGGCCTTGTGACTTGTGGGTTTGAGTTATGTTTCCTCTCCCGGTCGTGAAATATTTTAATAGTTAAAAAAAAGGTCCTCTTCAATATATATTATATTTAAAGAAAATATATTTGAGGGGAGGGGTTATATCATGTTTTTTTTTTTGGTAAGGTTGTTGATGATCTTAATCGATCCCATCCTAACATATTATTAAAGAAAAAGAAAGAGAACAAGAGAGAAAAGAAAACAAAAGAAGAAAAATAAATCAACAGAATCTAAAAGAAGGTCTGTTACAAAAATAATTGAAAATAAAGGAAGTGTAAAAATTTGAAGCGGTCCTCCACCATATAGGAGAGACGATATTAGGGCTCCTGAACGCTAAACTATTTGTAACTTGGTTGCATTCTCGATAAATATGAGTGATAACAAAGTCTATATGAGAGGATAAGCTCAAACACCTATCTCAAGCGGGGCACCAACGCCAATGAACCTTACGAGACTTAGAACAAAGGATAACCGCAACAAAAGCTGAATCGCTCTCCAACCATAACTGATGCTAGCCAAAAGTCCAAGCATAATCAATAGCATAGATAGCAGCGACCAATTCAGCCTCAAAAGCAAAGTAGACACCAAGAGAAATAGCAAAGCAACCTTTCACGAAACCCTTGTATGTATAAAAAACACATGCACGACCAGCAAGACCAGGACTACCAAAAGCAGCCCCGTCTGTGTTAACCTTAAGACAACTCGGCGGGGGAGGGCGCCAAGTAACCTCTAAAATACGAGAAGCCTTGGAAGGTCGACCAAAGACATGAAGTCGCTGAAGAGTCTAAAGCTCATCCAATGAATTCTTTATAGTGCCAGATTGAAGGGAGTCTGCCTCACGAACGGAACGTTAAATCAAGGAAAGAGCATCGGTAAAAACAGGTCTGCCACCCTCAAAGGTAGCTTAATTTCAGAGAAGCCACACCACCCAGATAAACCGTGATGATAGAAGCCCGCTAGCGAGTTGTTAGGGATAATTCCTCTAAACCAATGAATGCGGAAACGCCGTGCCTAATATACACCCATAACTCATAGCAATTAATAACGTCAATAAGCAGAAAAATAGATGAGAGAGAATAAACAATCACAACACAAGATATACGTGGAAAATCCAAATCGGGTAAAAAACCACGGGCCGTCAGGACGATAGAGAAAGTTCCACTATATGATAAAGTTACAACCATATACTCCAAGATTCTCTCTCTCACAACCCAAACTCCAAAAGCTCACAAGATCCTCACCGAGTACCGCCCCAATATCCCCTAGGTCTCCCCTAAATATCACCCACAGATCTCATACTTGATCCACCGATATTCCCTTGGATCCCTTCTCAGATATTCCCATTAAGTCTCCCTGGATCTCACTCACACTCTCTGATGTTACATGGTGTTCAACTCACACATTCAACCTAATTATAAGGTTCTATTTATACTAGTTACAGGGAGTTTAAGATAAAAGGAAATCCTACTCCTAAACATATAAGACTTACTTGTTTCACATAAATACTATTTCCTTTTATGACAAGTCTTCTTGTAAGGAGTAAATCATTTTCCTTCAAGCACAAGAACTTCCAGAAAAATACATTTTCCTATTTTACGTAACATTTCCAATCTCAGCAATACATTGTTTCTGCCGTATTGGTCACCGTGTGCACCCCACTTCCAACACCACGAAACAATTATGCTCCTGACTGCTCTTGCCACCGTTGTGGCTTTCATAGTGCCACTCGCAGCGCTCTCTACTAATCTTCGACCGCTCTCATTACCACTGTCAAAATCCACAGCGCACATCACATCGCTATATCGCTGTGGGAACTGCTGTCAAAGCCACAGCGTAACCCACAGCGGTTTGCTTCTTTCTTCCGTTCTTCTAGTCTTTAACCTTCCTCAAACACCACCATTCAACTTTCAAACGTATCCCACGTCTCCAGGAAGCTCCACATCAGTTGAGTCTTGTATGGTTCACATTTGGTTCACTTAGGAATACAAGTCAAAACCTAACAAGAGCTTTCAATTGAGTGTTAAAAACAACCCTTATCGCCTCCTGTCAAAGGTCCAAACAAGTACCATCCAACTTAAGCTTATGACCAAACGTAGGCCAATATAATTATTAACGAATCGTTTTAGATGAATGACATAAATAATAACAAAGCTCATTTCAATAAGAAATTAAGATATCAATATGTAAACGAGTCGTTTTATTCTATGAATGACATGTAAATAATAACAAAGCTCATTTTAATAAGAAAATAAGATATCAATATTCAATATGTAACTTGATGTTGCAAAGACAGCTAAAGACACTATCACATTTTCAATCAAAGCTGCCGATCCTCATTCATGTTTTACTTTGGGTTTGAGGTTTATATTACTAATGGGTGTGTTTTTTTGACAAATGCAATTTTGCGGAGAAAGTCTTGGAAGCACGAGAGGGCTTTTTGTCGTAGCTCATGATTTTCAAACTCTGCCTGAGTATATCGATATCTCGTTCCCTTCTGTACACTTCTTGTTCCGTTGAAGCCAATTGTGCTTTTAGAGCTTCCATGCTTTCTTCCTTTTCTTTCACTTCCATCCTTAGCTCTTGGATCGTCTCTTCTTCCTCCGCTCTCCGGTACACTACTCCATCTCCTGTAAATCAATCATCCATTCTTTCACATCAATATATATTACCAAAAAATAATTCTTTTCTTTTTTTTCCTAATTTACATTTTTACAGCACTTGTTAACATAATCATAGTATTAAGCATGACATGGGAGACTTTCCTAAAAACCAGAATGTTTGGAACATTGTAGCAAGCAAATAAGCAAAGATTTGTAGAATTGTGGAAAGAGAAGTAGAAACTAATTTCTACAAATCTTATATAATTACCTACAAAATACAGTGAATAGAAGAAAAGAAACTCAGATATGTATAAGAGAGAGAGAGAGAGAGAGAGAGACCATTATGAGTTGTGTGGATGAGATGATCAAGCTCCGTCTTGATGGCAAGATAGAGATGCTTCCATTTCTCAACAGCCTCATCTCTTCTAGCTCTCTCCTCCCTCATTTGCTCCACCAAGAAGCTTGTCCCCAACAACTCCCACTCTTTGAGCTGGAAAGTACTGCTGCTGCTGCTGATGTTGTTGTTGTTGTTGTTGTTCTTCATGAGACCACGATCATCATCTTCCATGACTGATCTCATCATCTTGTCTTCCTTGTCTTGAAGATTCTTCCTCAGTCTCTTCACTTCCTCTCTCAGCTTCTTCCTCTCTTGCTTCCACTCACTTTCTTTGAATGCAAATACCATCACTTCCCTCTCATAATCTCTCTTCTCCTTTTCTCTCTCATGCACCATCTCATTGATCTCCTCTCTCAGAAGCCTTATCTTCTCTGTCAAACTACTACTCTTTACATGGATATCATCATAACTAATTGCCTTATTCTTCTTCTTCTTCTTGCTATGGAAACCACCCATTATTCTTGGAATTCCCTCTTACTAAACTTGTGTGAATAATGGTGGCTCGAGCTTGGATTAAAAGAGAATTAAAGATGTGACTGACATAAATTCTGCTGTCGTTTGCATAGGCTCTCAAGTCTCATCTCATTCACCAATGAATGAGGAGAGAGAGAGAAAGATAGATAGACTGTACAATCTGACTTATTTTTGCTGCCTTAATTATTGATGGAAGCATCAAAGAATCCCGTGAATGGTTTTTACGATGGACTCAAATCATCTGTCTAAAAATGGTGTTCCGATTTATGTCTAACCAATCAAATTAGGATATATATTTACATTTATTGTTGATTTTACATAAAAATAGATACACACAACACATTTCTCTATGCAAATATATGAAAGGGGTCCAGTTACACTTTAAAGCTTTCATTTTTTTTTTTCCGGATGGTTTATACGTGTAACATTATACATCTAGTTAATGTGTTAGATTAATATCAGCTCTTGAAATGGCTTGCATTTAATGGTCTAGAAATTAGATTATATTTAAGGGATTTTTTATTTTATTTTATTTTTTTAGTGTGGACAATTTGTAGCGATACAAAATTAGAAATCCTGAGATTTTTATTTATTTTTTTATTTATTTTTATTTTATTTTTTGTTTAGGGTAGTCTAAAAATTTTCGTTAATACAATTCCTCGAGAATATATGGTAACTATGTTCAATTTGTGAAGTTGAATACTAACATGTAAATTTGAACTTTACATATGTTTTATATTGATGGTAAAATCTTGAAGTTTTATGCAACTCTTATGAATCAAAAATGGGTACCCTATAAATAATTTATTTATAAGAAAAGTGGCATTATATGATCACTTCATCCTATCTTTGTAAAGGGCACTATTAAATGTCTCACATAGTCACATGTACAAGGACAGATTTTTATAAATAAAAATTTGATTGAAAAAAAAAAAAGAGTTATTTTATTTAAACAAAACATCAAAATACAATTAATTTAATCAATATGAATTAGATTTACGTTTTAAACAGTTTTAGGTTTATTGTTAATAAAATTCATTTCCGTCATAAATATAGTAGATTTTTATGGATATCCGTATCTATGTTTTAAATGAAGGATGCATGATGGAGAGAGTCGGAGTACAAAGGAGGGCATTGGAACATATCTCCAGAGTCCAAAACCAATAGATAGATGACAACTAATTGCCGAATCACATGCATTACATACTGTTGAAGCATGGATTTGAGGATCCAATATTTCCAATTATTAGCAAACTTATAATGTGAATATGTGGTCGGTTTTGAGTGGTCCTACTCCTATATTGACAATTTGACATTGTTTGGGAGGAGCATCATATATTTCTCTCTCAATTAGTGTTCTTAATTTGAACTGCTCATTTGAAAGACAGGCACTCGTTATACATGGGTCCCTTGCATAGGTGGTTTGAGATTTCAAAATGAAGCTCTACCGTTAGGGTTCAAATCTAGGTAATTTTATATTTACTCATTCAATCGTAAATTATGGAACGATCTCTCCCCTAAAATGTAAGTTGCATTCCAGACTATACTTGTAGACCTCAATCTCGTTGGATCCGACAGACCGCTTACCCACAATGATATCACATTTTAGAAAGAAAGAAAAATGAAGAAAAAAAAAAAAAAAACTCATTTTATTGCATCTTAGTTAGCTTTTACTTGAAGCAGCAGCACCATCATTAGGTCCACCAGAGCCTCAGTTTTCAGGAAAGATATTGTCTTTATCGTTAAAATCACTTTTCCAAATTTCACACCGTCTAACTCTTGCTTACTTTTTGGGCCAAATTATTAGGCAAGTGTGCAATATATTGAAGATATATCAGTATATTTTTGTACGGGAGAAAATTCGCACACATTCTTATAAAATAAGCATGATGAAATACTAGAACTCAAACCCCTCATAACCATTGTGGAAAGAGAGGTGCAATATCGTGTCTCTGTTAAGAGGTGATGTACAAATATGTAATACAATAAAGATAT
The DNA here is from genome assembly GCA_030490815.1 of Acer saccharum. Taxonomy (NCBI): domain Eukaryota; kingdom Viridiplantae; phylum Streptophyta; class Magnoliopsida; order Sapindales; family Sapindaceae; genus Acer; species Acer saccharum. Next base: position 14,045,724 of record CM059869.1, read on the forward strand.
ATATTTCGATCAAAGTATCCATATTTACATCAACTAATCTTATTTTCGCCTAGTTTACGGTGAATGAAGGCATGTTATATAAATTATATATTTATAGATAGAATCATAGAAGGAATATTTAATACTATTATTGTTTTATTAACGCATAATCTAGCAGTTACTTAAATAATAATTCAATAATTATCTACTTTATTACTTTATAGAACTAAAGACAAATAAAAAGGGGAGGCCTTTTTCTATTGTCATCAATCATAAGCGCGTTTAAATGGCCAGTGTACTGTAGTGTTTTTCACTTTTTCTAAGATTGTTTTTATTTGATTTCCCAAAAAAATATATATATTTTGCTTTTAGTTGAATGTTTTACACTACTTTTAAATCAACAAAGAGGAAAAGAAAACAATATATATATATTTTTTAGGATAATTACCCCGATGACCATCAACTTGGGTCACCACTATCAAAATGACCATTAGATGGAAAATTAGTTTCAAAATGGTCATTTTTTATGAACACTGTTACACTAATGATCATTCCATTTAATGAGTTGCATTTTGGTAAATACATGAATATCATTAATTTATTTTAGATGTTTTTTGAAAATCGATTTTTTGTTTTGTTTTTTGAAACGAATAATTATATTTAATATGTGTATATGCATAGCATATCTCAAACATATATATATATATATATATGTCAAATATATTTTTTAGATTTTATAGCCTTAATATTCTCAAAAATTAATTTTCAAAAAATATTAAAAATAAATTAATGTCATCCACTTATTTACCAAAATGCCACTCATTATATGGAATGGTCTTTAATGTGACAATGTTCGCTAAAAATGATCATTTTAAAATCAATTCTCCATTTAATGACCATTTTGATAGTAGTGACTCAAATTGATAACTACAAAGATAATTATTCCTATTTTTTTTTTAAAGAGTAATTGAAACAATACAGTCATTTTATATTAAAAAATACAAGTAGTGAAGTAGTCTCACACATTTCAATATTTGTATGATGATTGGATACTGTTTATTATCTGCTGGCATCAATTCCAATGCATCAGCCAAAAATGGTTGTTCGGTTGTTCCCATTCCCCATATTCATCTTCTTATCTTTTACATTCTACAACAGCGACAACCTCAGACTCAGAATATATATATGCTAAGTTTAAACAATCACATTTTTGGGAATTCCAGACTTTTTTTTTTTTTTTTTTTTTTTTGGCTATGGTGGTTTTCATTTTTATGGGGATTTTAGTGGGTAGGCGACAAATTTAGGATGCAGAGGGATTTATATCGTTCACCTATAGATATAACTGCATATGTACTAATTCATTATTGCATACTTCTTTGGATTCCCTGCCCAGAAAACGACAGGGGAGACCACCTCTAGTGTGCTTTCCATGTAGCTAAATTTATATGTATGAGTGTACGACAGGAGATGTGAGTGTTAATTTTCGATAAAATTATTTTTGATTATAAAATGACAGATCTTAAGGAGGCTTGATGCAATTTACTCTAGAATTAAATCTTTTTGATATGATGTTTAAAGATCTCCCGACGATTTAGGTTTAATAAATAAACGTGGAACTCGAAACCCTATCATAAAAGTAGAGGGAGAAGTGTACGATCATTTTATTAAATGGGGATGTGTTATTGAAGAACGAATTGAATGACAAGAAAATATTGCGTGAAAGTAAATCTTATTAATTATTCATACCATACCGACAGAGAAGCTGTAGAATGGTTGGTGAATGGAGTCAATGTGTACCATTTTCTTGACCAAATAAATCATAATTGTAGTATTTGACTCTGAATTTAGGCCTGCAAATTGCCATAGTGCCACCATACACCAAACGAGAAAATCTTCCATGGGTCCGCCCCATATGTGATGTGTGTGAAACGGATCCAATGAAATTATGACACGTGGCATAAAATTTAATCAATTTGATTTTCATTTTTTGGTTCAATTATATTATGACATGTGTACAAGTTTTTAACTTATTTTCATTCTCACGCCACCTGGTCACTGGTCAACCATCTCTTCCCCAATTTCTCACGGACAAGGATCCTCTCCTTACCTCACCTCATTCTCACCTCACTTAATCTTATGACACATAAGCATTGCAATGAATGAATGATTAAGATGTGATTGACACTTTATTAACAACCAATCATATGCTTTAAAAGGTGAGGAAAAAGTAAGGATGAGGTGAGGTAAGGAGAGGATCTTGGTCCATTTCTCACCTCCTCATCTCCTTTTCCCAATCATACTTCACCTTCTCTCCCTACTCATCACCGTTGTATGGAGGTGGCGGATGGTGGCAAAGCACCACATAAACCCAACCAAATGCAATAACAATAATAAAAATAAAAATAAACAGTGGTGTCTAGAGATTGGATCTCCCACCAAATGGAATAAGAAAAAACCAAAGAACAAAGAACAAAGACAAATCCACCACCACGGCACCACCAACACCCAGAAAATTTTTGTCCAAAAAAACTCAGAAATTGAAAATAGAAAACCAGAAAATCATAAATTGAAAAATGAAAAATCATCACCAAACCGGATCAATCCGATTTTCAAACCATCACCACTACCGATGCCGCCCTCTGAAACAGATTCACAAAAAATAAATAAATTAAATCATGTATCTCTAGCCACCACCCCAAATCAACCACAAAACCCATAACAAAGGATGCTCCAGCCCCAAAATCAAAAATCTCAAACCCTAAATCGGAATGAGAGAGACATTACGGAAAGAGAGAAAGAGAAGAAGAGGCGGAGGGGAGAGAGAAGAGAACGGTGGGAAGAGAGAAGGGGAGAGAGAGAGAGAGAGAGAGAGAGAGAGAGAGAGAGAGAGAGAGAGAGAGAGAGAAACGATTGAATGAAGGGAGAGAGAGAAGAGAACGGTGGGACTGGGAAGAAAGAAGGAGAAAGGAGAGAGAGAAGAGAACGGTAAAAGTGGGAAGAAAGGAGAATGGAGAGAGAGAGAAACGATTGAATGAGGAGAGAGGAGTGAGAAAGAGAAAAGAAGTTAAAAACTTGTACACATATCATAATATAATTGAACCAAAAAACATAAATCAAATTGATTAAATTTTATGCCACATGTCATAATTCCATTGGGTTCGTCTCATACACATCACATATGGGACGGACCCATGGAAGATTTTCTCACACCAAACAGGGGGTTTCATATTTAATAATATATATGTTTTGATATATCACAGTATGATCACTCGAATTTCAGATATGTCTAGACCAGATAGTGTTATCAGGATGATTATTTTAAGGGTTAATATTAAAAACTTCCTCTTACCTTTGAACTATTATTTGATGTATAGTTACAAATGTTTTTATTTTAGAAATCTCCCCTATGGACTAACACCGTTAGTATTCCGTTTGTGTTGACTGAGTTTAATCATTAAAAAGTCTAAAATGATTCCATTTAAGGTTTAAGCTTCTATTGTATGAATTGATCATTACACCCTCATACGTTTACCAAATAAAAATTAATAAAATGATACAAAATAGGGGAATGTTAACTTGCAAAGGAGAAGTTATTTTGTGGACAATTTTATCCTTAAAAAAACAAAATTACAAATGAACCAAAAACATTGAAAATAAACCAGATTATGTATTTATTTGTCTTTTTTATAAATCCAAGCAAATACTCATTTTCAATACTTTTTGTTCATTTGTAATTTTGTTATTTTTTGGGTTAAAATTGTCTACAAAATAACTTCTCATTTGCAAGTTAACATTCTTGCATTTTGTATCATTTTATTAATTTATTTGGTAAAAGTATGAGGGTATAATGGTTAATTCATACAATTGAAGCTTAAATAGGAACATTTTAGATTTTTTAATAGTCAAACTCAGTCAACACAAACGGAATGCTAACGGTGTTAGTTTATAGAGGATGTTTCTAAAATAAAAGCATTTGTAACTATACATCAAATAATAGTTCAAATGTGAGGGGAGGTTTTTAATATTAACCCTTATTTTAAAATAATTCTTTACATATTTAAATACTATTTCATTTTATATATCAGAACTTCTCAAGATGATTGAATGAAATAAGTGTGTGTGTCGACTTACTATATAATGAAAACGTTATTTAATATATATTGAAAAATGTGTAATCACTAATATCAACCTCTCTCTTCTATATCTCTCTAGAAATTTCTCTCAACCTACACAAACTTCACCGCCTCAATCCGTCGCCGATCTCTTGCTGTGGCAGCGGGAGACGGCGGCGATGTCGCCCCTTCGGGCAGTCTTCTCCCTCAAGCTGGGCCTTCCCGATCAAATGGGAGCCTTCTGCGGCTTCTATGACGGTCCTGGTGTTCGTCCGACCGACCCTCTCGCGCCACCGGGCGGGTCTTTTTTTTTCCAGCCGACGTCGGCAGCTACCAGATCGGCCGATCCTTTAGGATCCGACCAGATCTAGAGTGTTTTCAGTGTGAGCTATCTGATCGGCGACCTTGGTGTTCATTCGGCCCGATCCTCTCCGCCGGAACACTTGCCGGCAGCCAAGGGACTCCTCCTCCTCTGATCGGTGTTAGGTTTAGTCGGTTAGATTCAGTCCTCTTTGTGAGGTTTTGTTAGTTTTTTAGTTTAATTTCGGTCCTCTTTGAGAGGTTTTTTGGTTAGTTTCAGTCCCTCTTGTGAGGGTCTGTGGGTTTGGGTGTTCTCTCCCAGGTGTGGGAGCTGTAGGTTTGGGTGTTCTCTCCCAGATGTGGGAGCTATAGTCTAGGCTGTGCCTCGATGTCTAATCTCGATGGTCCCAGCTATAGTAGCTGTCTGGATCAGTTATCCAGTTGATGTAACTCGTTGTTACTTCCAATCAAAAAAACAAAAAATATATATATATATATTGAAAAAGCGTGGTTGATTTTCTACAATTTTTATTATGGAATAAGTTACTTGCAATGGTAAGACATGGTTGTAGATTTCTGGAATTATCATTCATAATTACTATTGGAGATCACAGAGTCTAATCTTTAAAGCGAAGAATATTATCTAATTCTCCACGGTTACAGACGATATGAGGTTGGTCCAGTGGTAAATCTCCTCACACCTGTACCACTCCTCCAAAAAAAAAAAAACCTCAAATTTATGTAATAGTGTAATACTTCCCAAAAAACAAAAAAAAATCTTCACGGTTACCTTAACAATGTTCTTCCTGGCCTCATTCGATCTGAAAGTAATTAAGCCGATCTCTTATTTAGGGATGACTATTTCACCAAAATTCGACACTTGACAGGAGGGTATGGGTTTTGAAAATGGATTTTAATTCCTTCCTCTCACCTCAACCTCACCGCTAATGATCTCATGACATATAAGTATCGATATGAATGAGTGGTTAAAATGTGATTGTTTTTCATTATCACTTTATCAACAACAAATCATATATTTTGAAAATATGATGAAAAAGTTGAAATGAGTTGAGGAGAGGATCCAAATCTAACTTTGAAAATATAACCTAGAGCGGGTTTGAATGTGAAATTTCAACCTGCAAAGGGTTTGGGTTAGAAAAAAAATCCAAACCCGAACAGCAAACCCGTTTAATAAAAAAACCGGAAATAAAATTATTTGCTCAAAACGAGAGCCCTAAAGTTATCCAGACCAGACTTTCTGTCTCACTCTGTATTCCCATCGTTTGCAACTTCCTAGCTCAACAGATCACCAGGCAACTGCGGCGATCGTGGTCCGTGGAGTCGCGCTTCTTCTTCGTCGTCGTCCGTCGATCTTCAGCCAGTCTCCACTCTCCAGTCACCATTCTCCATTCTCCATTCTCTTCAGATTCCAGCTGACCCAAGGTTTGTCTTTCATGTCGAATTTCTTTTTCTTTTGTGTTTCTTGCTTTGCTTCTGATTTTCAATTAATTGGTCTTTCGACGCTTGTGGGGTTCTTCTGGACAGCCTAAAACTTTGTAAATTAATTAGAACAAAACCTATTAAACTATGTGTTAATATGTGATGTGGTGTATTGGTATCTTGCAATTATATCTGTTTTGTTCTATTTTTTAGTACACGGGTAGAACTATCTCTTATTCTCTTATATCCATTTTTAACATATTTTTCACTAACATATGGACATTAGTTATAGATAGTTTGATTGTTGCACTTCAATTTATTTTTAGGGTTCAGTTGCATCATTGGATGGTATTGGTCTTCTATGATGCTAACGATTCTAGGATTTCCAATTGATTTTTTTGTTTTTACAGAAAAAATTTGGGTGCTCCATTTTGTCTATAAGTGTGTTTGTGATTCATGATTTGATTGTTGCTATGTTTTTATACTGTTCTGTTTGGAATTGTATGTGACTTTTGCTATTGCAATAGTGCAAATTTTATGCATTGCAGGAGCTTAACATTGTTGATTTTGGATATACAGGTGCTAGGAGGAGCTTGTTGAAGAAAGCATGGCCAAGCATCATCCTGATTTGATTATGTGCAGGAAGCAGCCGGGTATTTCCATTGGAAGACTTTGCGAGAAATGTGATGGCAAGTGTGTAATTTGTGACTCCTATGTGCGTCCTTGCACGCTTGTGCGCGTTTGTGATGAATGCAACTATGGATCCTTTCAGAGTCGATGTGTTATCTGCGGTGGAGTGGGAATCTCTGATGCTTACTACTGCAAAGAGTGTACTCAGCAAGAGAAAGACAGGGATGGTTGTCCGAAAATTGTTAATCTGGGGAGTGCCAAGACGGACTTGTTCTATGAGCGCAAGAAATACGGTTTTAAGAAAAGATGATGATTGTTGCTGTTGGGTAATGTTTCTGCAGCCAATGCGTTTTTTCTCCCCTAATGTTACATTACTTTGGTCATATAACAGATTTTACAATAGTGGAACTTGGAAGTTGGAACCGTGTTTTAAGTGTTGAGAACATGTTGGGTGACTAATATTAAACTCTGTTGATTGTGGAAACACCTATGTAGTTATGCAGCTGTTTGTTTCATGCATTACTTGTTGTTGTTGTTGCAGTTAAGTGATAATTGCACTATCCTTAGTGCCTCTGGTTTTAGCCTCCTATGGAGATTTTTGTTAGCGATGAGAAAGTAAAACTTGTTATATTTTCCATTGTGTAATTGACTTGTCAATGTGATGCAATAATAAAAATAGGGTTAGTTGCACTAAAGTACCGTGTATTTATCCCTTTAGGCAAAATGTTGTTTAAGTTTATGAAAGTCTATACAAGCATACTCTATCATTAAATTAGGTACATTAGTAGTTCTTAACTGATCGATCTGTAGATGGAGGAGATCCAAGATCTCTATTTTGGAAGGAGATTGTTTGTCATCCAAAATGGAGGAGAGAGTCATGAGATGGAGCTCGAGCTCCATCTTGCTTTGTCAAAGATGAGCCCGCTCCATTAGAGATGGAGCTCCTCTATCTAATGGAAATGGAACGCCCTATCTCTGTTGGAGTGCTGCTTAATCCGATGGAGGAATGGAGCAGATTTGTTCCTTTTTTCTTCCTTTTTTTTGAAAATATTTTTGTTGATTTGTATTTTGTTGTTGGTTAGTTGTGATGAAGATGAAATTATGAAGAAATGGATGGGTTGGTGATGATGTTGGAGATGGGATGAAGATGATGTTGGTGTTGGAGATGATTGAAATGCAATGGGGGTGATGATGTTGGTTTTTTGTCCAAGGGTATCGGTGAACGGGGATGATGAAGTTTTTATTTTTTTAATATTTTTTTAAAATTAATTTAATTTTTTTAATAAATAAATATATTTGGAAGGATGTGACCTTTAAGTACAAAAATCTCTCCTCAACCAAACTATGGCAATATTATAGATGAATAAAAACATGTTTTTTATTTTTTATATTTATATTTTTTTTATTTATATTTTTTTTCATTTTATATAGAATTCTCTTGTTTGAGAATTAAACTAATGGGGGTGTATTCAATTAGGATTAATTAGGATTCTTGAAAACATTTAAAAACATTTTTTAAGTGACAGATTTTCATGGATTTCTACAGACTTTTATAAATCCACATGGACTTTCATTGATTTATTTAGACATTCATCTCAGACTCTTATGGATTTGTTTAGACATCTATCTCATACTTTTATAGATTTGTTTAGATATCCATGGATTTGTATGGATTTGTTATCTTTGACTTATCAATAGTAAGCTAATTATAGCTAAGTTGGAATGATCAAAATTTGATACACCAGTGAATCTATATTTGCGTATATATATATAGTCTGAGGCTATTGCTGATGCAAACAAAGCGATTGAATTGACCCAAAATTGGTTAAGGCTTATCTGCGTAAAGGCACTGCTTGCATGAAGCTTGAAGAATATGACACTACTAAATCAGCCCTTGAAAAAGGTAGCTCTTTGGCCGAGAATGACTCAAGATTTACCAAGTTAATTGAATAATGTGATAAGTCTATTGCTGAGGAGAACAACGATCTGGCTAAGCCATTGTCACCAGATTTGACAAGAAGCTTCACTTTTAACGAAGCCAGTCACATCCGTCAAACCAAAATACAGACATGAATTCTACCAAAAGGCAGATGAAGTGGTTGTGACTATTTTTGCAAAAAGAATACTAGCAACGAGTGTGACTATTGAATTTGGCGAGCAGATTTTGAGTGTTACCATTGATGTCCCTGGTGAAGATGCTTATCATTTTCAACCTCGATTGTTTGGAAAGATAATACCTGGGAAGTGTAAATACGAAGTATTGTCAACCAAAGTTGAAATCCGTCTTGCGAAAGCTGAAGCTATTAACCGGACATCTCTTGAATATAGCTAGGAAATTTCAATTTTATAGAAAGAATTTTAATTTTATTAAGGGCATCAGCCGAGACACCAGGAAGCAAACAAAAGACAAACAAAGAAAACCCAAAGACAGAGCAAGAACAAGAACAACCTCAAGAAGCAGCAACTTGAATAGTAAACATGTATTTAATACATACAACTTTGTTAATTTCAAAACAAAAAATATATATTCTCATTCATAACTCATCTTCATTGATTCTCATTGTTATCATTGTATCCTGTATCCATCCACATATTCAAAATTATAGCATCTGTCCATTCATTAGCCTCAGTTCGTTGTTGTTCTTGCATTTGGAAAACTGGTTCAGGATCAACTTCATTAACTGGTTCAAGATCCACTTTATTATCTTGTTCAACAGGAAACTCGTCAGATCTACACTCTTTTCGAAGAAAGTTGTGTAGTCCTACACAAGCTGATACAAGCTCTGTTTGTGTCCTAAACGGGAATGGAGGTGCAGTCTTGAAAATTGTGAATCGTGATTTGAATATACCAAATATCCTCTCAATGACATTCCTCAAAGAAGCATGACGGAGATTGAACAACTCAACTTCATTTGCAGGGTCACGTCCTTGACCACCAAAGTCCTAGAGATGATATCGAACACCTCGGAATGGAGCTAAAAATTGGCGCCGGTTTGGAAATCCATAATCCACTAAGTAATATTTACCTAATAATACAATGCAAATATTTTTATCAAAATAAATAAATAAATACAATGCAAATACCTTGCATGCAACGTATGGTCTAATGTAAAGTTTTTTTTTTAAAAAAAGAAGGTAAATACGAACCCCGCGGCACTTTAAGTGCAGTTCTCCTCCTTGTTAAAGCATTAGTTAGTAGTTTTGAATCATGAGCTGAACCCTCCCACCCACTAAGGACATACATGAATTCCAAATCGAAATTACAAGCTGCCAATACATTTTGAGATATTGTTCCGTGACGATTACGATAGCTACTTACGTCGCGTCTTGTTATCATTGCTGGAATATGTGTGCCATCAACACCTTCGATACAATCCTGAAATAAATCCATAGCTTTATATTTTGATTCAAATAAATAAATAAATAAATAAATTGCTTAGGACATACATTTACCTTAAAGTAAGGGTAAAACATTGTGCTTTTCTTTAGTTTAGATGGCAATGATCTAGGCTTGGCCAGCATATCCGGTGCTATTGTGTTCAAGGCCTTCAAAATTTTATTAAAATTTCTACTGGTTGTAAAGTGTGATTGGTTGAATGTGTCGCGTACTAGACAATATCTATTATTGTGGCCAACAATGAGCAAAAATGTTGCAAGCATTTCTTCTACACAAATGAATCTTGTATTTTGTAAGAGTGTCTTTTCTCTAAGAATACTGCATAACTTTCTGAACACATCAGAATACATTTTATACCTCTGTCGAAAATGTTCAGGATCTTGATTCAAAATATTATGTATGTAATTTAATCATTTTGTAGTAATCTGTCACCGAGTTAATGGACGTTCAACATGTTGCTCGCTCATGACAATCATAAACTCATTTGGCACATGGACTACAGCTTGAATTGCCATCAACAAATGCTTAATAATTTCGTAAAATTCTTCATCTTCCTCAAATTCTTTAACATCCATATCTTCCCCATCAATTTCTTCTTCGTCAATTTCCTCTCTCTCAATTTCGTCTTCCTCTATTTCATTCTCCCCATACATGCTTGATTGAGACATTAAATGAACAGCTAGCCACCTAATAAAAGCATTATCAAGTTACAAACTGAACTACTTAAAACAAACTAAAATTTGAACTAAAAAATATGAATTAAAATGAAGCAAATATCTCATTGTATAAACAAATATATGAACCCAAAATGAAGCAAATCTTTCATTCACACAATAGTATAAAGAACCATAAATAATATTAATTTACATATCAAAATAAGTACCAAAATAATACATTGCATGTTCAAACAAAAAATATATTATACCAATTAACTAACAAAGTGCAATAAACCAAAATGTTGATAAACAAAAGAAATTTCCAATAAAGCATGATGTATCATGATCCAAATAACCACTCATTCCAAATTGTAGGTGATCCATTTTGAGCGCTCCTCAGGTGACATTTTCAAAAATGCTTCATTTTTTGTTTTATTAGTAAGCAATGCAACCGCTTTGTAACAAGCACGTTCATCCAAATTTGGAGTCTCTTTGATAGCATCTCATATACAACTTTGTCTCTCTTTTTCCCTTTTCTTCATCTCACTTTTCTCTCTATCTTTTTCTCGTTTCTCCAATAGGCTATGTACTCCCTGAAAGTCAGCGACGATGGAATCAATGCTAAGAGTAATTTTCTCCATAATCACTGCTTTATTGTTGGTCTCAAATGAGTTACTGTTCCCTTCATTGTCGATTCTAGTTCGTTTCTTTTGGCTTGTGCTAACTGGGTGAACTTCTGAACTAGTGGCCGGAAAGGGTAAAGGTGAAGAAGATTGTCCAAGTGGTGGAGGTTGGTGTGATGGTTCATTTTGATTTTCTACAAAGGCCTTATTGGTCTCATCGGTCTCATCGGTCTCATCATATACAAAGTCATCTAATGTAGTATGTCTATCTTCGACACCAAAAGTTCTTGCATCAGTTTCATCACCTAATCCTAATGAATTTTTCCCAGTAGCAGTTGCATTCCCAATTATAATTTGCAAATCCTCGTAGTCATCACAATTTTTATTGCGAAGGCCTCTATGAGTCGGGTGGGATTATAAAAAAGACAAGAAAAAAAATTGTTTCAAAATTAGTATGCACTCAATTTACCAAACAGAATACGTTTGAGAAAAGTTAAAAACCTAACCTTAAAGTAATCTTCCCAGACTTCTTCAGGAGCAGTGAACTTCTTTGTGGTTTCATCCCACCTAAACCCAGAGCTATGTCGCATATGCTAATAATATTTTTGATATTCTCTCTTAAAAAATTTTAACTGACTTATGTAATTGTTATGAGTTTTTTGGCACCCAAGTTTTTCAATAAGTATGGGAAGTATCCTGCTTTCTACAATTGCCTTGCTAAACATGCCATTAGCATCACACCATCCACGAGAAGCAGCATCAACCATGAGTTGTAACAACATTTTGCTCTCTTCAATGGACCAATTGCTATAACCTTTTCTATTCCCTTATTGTGCATCTCCCATTTGTAATGTTACTATATATGCAATTGATCCATAGATTTATAAATGATAATAACTTAAAAAAAAAGATGCAATTCAAATGTCTCTAAAGGGGTATACGGAAACTTTAACAAAAAAAATCAGCTTCCAACAAACACAATATACTACCCCCGCCCCCCCCCCCCCCCCCACTCTTGTTTTCTTTGTTCCATCTAGAGCATATAGTGAAGGCCACCTCCTATAGCCCTTTTTTTCTTTGTTCCATCTAGAGCATATAGTGAAGGCCACCTCCTATAGCAAAATTCGGGTTGTCCAAAAAGCTAACTTGTCTTCACAACAAAAAGAACCCTTGCAGCACCAAATGACCATGTGATACATCAACAACAATATATCAAAATATACCGTGAGTCTTGAAGTTTCACAATTCTTAAAGATCTAATCCATGCACTCTATTATGAGCACCCAGATGAAGAACTATTATCAATAAAATCTGCATTCTACATCAACATCTAGGAAATAAGCTAATAAGATTAATTCAATAAATTGACCATAGATCCATATTCTCCTCAACTAAAGTACCCAAGCAAACTTAGTAGCTCGTGAATCAATACATGGCATATCTTGCCTTCATCAACTAAAGTAACAGAATCAAATTAAAATAGTTAACATTTTGAATAACACATATATTAAACAGACCACAGGGGACCCAAGGAAAGGCAGCACAAGGCAAAACCCACCAAAACAAGACGAGACCACAGAGAAACAGCACATCAAAACAGGACCAAAAAACAAAAAAGAAAACAAGAAACAGAGCAAACAAAACCCCCCAAAACAGAACACAAAGCAGTAAAAACAACACGAGTCATTACAGAAAATCCCAAATGAGATTGTTCCCCAACTGACTTGCACCTCTTTTGGCTCGCAAAAGAATTTGAGACATCTCACATGTAAGCAATAAACCATCTTCTTGATCCAAAATTATTCTTAATTGAAGTAGTAGAAGTACAATCACAGGAAGAAAATAAGAAATCGAAGCCCACACCTCATATGCAATCCAGCTATCAAACTATACCACGACAGTTCTAATGCGTAACTCCATGCAAAAACTAACCAAACAAGCAAATTCCCACTACAAGCTACAACTATTAACTATATCAATCATATAATCAACTTCGTAGCCAAAAACTAGCTCGACCCACTATCAATGATAACGAAAACATTGACTTAAAATGAAAGAAATGGAGAAATACGTACACACACAGTCATTCAACATCCTAGAAAACCTATAACCACAGTTTCTTCAACGTGGTTGTAAAATGCAAGAAACATAGAGTACCACGACAAGCATAATCATGCAGATCGCAAAATCGAGACACCAAACAACAAACAAAACAATCAATTTGGAGATGTTTTATACCAGAATTCAACATACGATTGTTGAGGGGGTTTGGTGGAAAATTTGAGGAAACCCAAATCTATAAACCCTAGAAACCTAAATCGTATTTTTTGAACATTGGATTACAGAGCACAGCAAAAGAACAATTGTACAAAGCAAAAGCTTGATTTCTTGGAGCACAGCAAAAGAACAGAGCAAAAGTTACGACAAACCCATAAAAAAAACAAAACAAGAAATCACTCCATTCCCCAAATAGTAAACAAGAAATAATGAATTGCAAAGAAAAAAAAAAAGAGAAGAGATTTTGATAGATAAAACTTATGGAGAAGTGAAAGAGTAGAAAAAATTGAAAAAAAAATTGTTGTTGAAGAGTATCGTGAAAGAGTAGAAGATTTCCAGAAAGTCTCAATTGAACGATGGTAGAGACTGATGAAAATCTTGGGGAGAAAGGTGGACTTGTTATGGACTTTGATATTTATACCTCTCACCATCAAGTCCACCAAAATCCACCAAAATCCATGACATAAGAAAATCCTTTAAAATCTAGTCCTAATTAAATACACCTTGATTCTTGTAGACATTTTTAAAGTCTCAATTCAATGCACCCATATTTGGAAAGATTCTTTAAAAGTCCATAGAAATCGTAATTGAATACCATTGGATTCATATAAACTCCTTTAAAGTCTTTAAATGTCCTAATTGAATATATCAGGATTTATAATGTCTTTAAATGTCCCAAGAATCCTAATTGAATACACCCCCAAGCTTTATTTCTTATTGCTCATGTGCTTTCCTTAAATATTCATATATTAGGGATAAATGGTAATATTGTTATTATAATGTAACCTAACAATTATATTGTTTCTTATTAAAAAAAAAACAATTATATTGTGTGTATATATATATATATATAACAATTATTATATTGTATAAAAACAATATCAATATTAATAAGGGTCCTTTGTCTTGGTGGTTGAAGACTTCAAAATGAAGTTTCACCAACCATATAATGTAACCTAACAATTATGTTGTTTATTATTAAAAAATACAATATATATATATATATATATATATATATATATATAAAACAATTATATTGTATAAAAACAATATCAATATTAATAAGGGTTCTTTGTCTTGGTGGTAAGAGACTTCAAAATGAAGTTTCACCAACCCTATAATGTAAACATAATGTCACCTTTTGGTAGTTACAAGTTGTGATTGAAAAAATGATAATATTCCTGATATCAATTTCTGTAAAATCTCGATAGTGCATCCACTTTTGACCATCCAACTTTTGCCGATTAAATTACAAAGAGTGAGAGTGTGAGACACTGAGAGTTATACATTCTGGCCACCTTGTAATGGTTAATTATAAAAACTTTTACAAATACCTTTTTTTTGTACTTTGAAATCTGACTCAACTTTTAGTTATTTTTGCTTTTAGGCTCCGTAAGAAAATCTAAAATACAACTCTCACTGTTGGATTAGGTTGGCAATGAACCATTGATTCTTTTACAAAATAGCTTTTATTTATAAACTAAAAATGAATGATATTCATATACCTAGGGGTGGAACCAGAATCGCGGAATTGAGGACCATATGATAAAAACTTAAAATTTATAGTAATAAAATGTAAAATTAATATTTTATTTTTAAAAAAAATTATAATTTATTTTTCAGTGGGCCATGGGTCCACCCCTGCAATTATCATATATATCATCACAAAAAGGGTATAAATACAAAAGTAATACCACGATTGCTTTGGACGAGCTTGGGGCTTGGATAAATGACTCCTAGGTCAGTGACTCGAATCTTATCAATGAAGAAAGCTTTCAAAAAAATCATAGTCTCGAATTAATAGATATCGTAAAAGAAAATTAAAAGAAATATATAAAAGTAATACCAGTATTTTAATTTGTATTTAGATTTGTGTACAAAAAGACTGGGAAGTGGGAACTAATATTAGCTCCAATTATTAACACCAAAGTAGCCGGGTCGGAGACTTCAAAGAGCTCTGCATTTCGAGCCGTGCAATTGGCTTCAAATTCCAACAACAATAATAATAAAAAATTTCAGCTCATTGTTGAATTCCAACACGAGTACAGTCTGTCAAAAGAAGTTGCTTTTTCAATTGATTTCGGATTTCCGATCCTTGGCCGCCAAGAAAACCTTGTAATATTTATATCTCTTCTCTATCTAACTTTTGACCCTCGCAGAGTCGCAGAAACGTTCACAGCTCTCTCAAAGGCAGAAGCAGATTGTGCAGCCCTCTCGTCTCTCACAGGTTCGTTCATTTCTTTAACTCTCTTTTTGATATATATGGTATCATATTTAACTTTGTTGATCATTTTTCACTTAGATTGTACATCTCATATCCAATTCTGAGTTTTAACAACAACAAAAAAAGGGTCGATTTTGATTCTGAATTGTTCCGATTTCTTTAGATTGAGTTTATTACTTGAATAATTTTGCTTTATTAATGTTTTACAACTTGTACTTAACCAATACATTGACACTAGTTGAGATTGTTTGATTGTTGCAGTTCAATTTTATTAAAGGTAAATTTTGTTGTAGAAAAGAAAAGGGGGAAATTACAAGTTAACAACCACTGTGCTATCAAAAAAGAGCCTCTAGTGGCAAAAAAAAAATGTCAGAACAATCCAAACACATGAAAATCCAACAAAACTATCCCCAGAATATCCTCCTAATTATGTTGAGTGGAGGAAAAAACAATTTTCCTAGAAATGTTTGGTGACTGAAGCCAATAAGAATGCTAAATAGAAAACTTTGTCTTATAAGCACTCTAAATTATTCTTCAACAACTCATAAAGAATTCTGCTGTTCTTTTCCTGCCAGATTATGCACAATAAAGCTAGTACAGCCAAATCCAAAGGAACTTAATTCTAATTCCCTTATCAAAAGTGTGCAAAACTGTTCCAGAAAAAAATCTTCTTACTTCTAGAGACTGGAGCTGCCCACAAAATCTTTGCTTCTTACAGTAAGCTTAGTTAGACCACATATAATGAGTGATGGTAGACGACAGTGGTTCTTTTTGATGGCATTGATTACCAATTTTCCGGAAGAAAGATTTTTGTTTTTGTCGTGTCTATAGTGAGCTGATTTATGATCTGTATTTTGCTTTGCTCTTACGTTTTACTCTTTGTAAGTGATATAGTGATATTTGCTCTTGGCTTAGATATACTTGCAAATTGCAATGCTGATAATTTTTTATTTTTGCATTGGAAGAGCTTAACATTCATGATATATATCTGCAGGCACAACTGCACAAGCACACAGGGAGCTAGGGGGTGATTTTCAGAAAGCATGGCCAAGCATAATCCTGATTTGATTATGTGTCGGAAGCAGCCGGGAATTGCCATTGGAAGACTTTGTGAGAAACATGATGGTAAGTGTGTAATTTGTGACTCCCTTGTGCGTCCTTGTACGCTTGTCAGGGTTTGTGATGAATGCAACTATGGATCCTTTCAGGGCCGATGTGTTGTCTGCGGAGCAGTGGGAATATCTGATGCCTATTACTGCAAAGAGTGTACTCAACTAGAAAAAGATAGGGACGGTTGCCCAAAAATTGTCAATCTGGGGAGTGCCAAAACGGACCTGTTTTATGAACGCAAGAAATATGGTTTCAAGAAGCGATGATGATGATGCTTACCGGGTAATTGTTCCTTTTTTCTTCCCTCATGTGTTATAATACTTGGTGATAACATGTTCTAAAATGCTGGATGGTGTTTGTTTCAAAGTTGCTTGTTTATGAGTATAAATGTAATAATATTTGCAAGATGTCAGCAGTGGAGCATCTTATGTTTATGTTTCAAAGTTGCTTGTTTATCAATCGGTGTCTGTTCTAGCTACCTAGGCTCAAAGACTTGCAAAATGAAATGTGTTTCTGGTAACATGTTTTTCTTTAAGATCTCCAGCATTTATTATTGTTGTTACTGTCTCTCCCTGCTGTGATCTGTAATCTGTTATAGACAAGCTGTGTTTCATTTCATTGCAGTGCACTGTGAGTTTGCAATATTTCCTTTCTGATGCCAGACTTTAATTGAACTTTTAGGGCTATTTTTATTTAAAATTGAAAAAGCATAATCAAATTCCAAGATTGTTTTCTTAATGTTATTTCGGGTTCTACTTTTAATTTGATTAAAATGATTTACAAATTAAGAGTCTCTTAGGACGTGTTTACTAATCAGGAATCTTATTTAGGAAAGGGAATTAAGTTCCTGATTTCTGAAATCCACTGTTTACTAAATTTTTAGGGAATTAAATTCCATGGACCCCACTCACAAATCAAAAATTAAGTTACCGATAGAAAGGGAACTGGATTTCTCCCACCAGCCCTAGGAATCAAGTTTCCTTTCCTGATTGAAAAAGGAATTCATGATACATTTACTAAAATATCCTCATTTAAAAAAAAAAAAAAAAAAAAACAATCTTCTTCTTGATTATTTACTTTTGTTTTTTTATTTTCGTAAATCATATTGGTTTACTTTTTTTTTTTTTTTTTTTTTTTTTTTTTTTTTGAATCTTCATATTGGTTTACATAATTAATAATTTATATTATTCTACCCAAGGAATAAAATATCGGTATCGGTATCGATATCGGGCTTCTAAATTTATGGATATATCGGGGATATTATCGATATCGGTGGATATTCGGTAAAAAAATTTAAAAAATGATGGATATTTACATCTAAAGTTAGAATTTTTTTGTGAAACTTTAGGACAAGCTTAAACAAGTAATTATACATCAAATGAATCATATTTCAATAATAAATTAGCATAGTTATGAGTTTATTATAAATTATAACATAGATAGAGTCTGTATATAATTTTTTAAATTGAGTATTTAATAGAATAATATTTTGTTTCACTTTTACAATATTATATACAATATAAAGAGATTAAATATTTAATAAACAAAATTATCATTAATATATATATATATATATATATATATATATATATATAGTTCCATACTTCCAATATTCTATCATAAATCATAAATCATAATTCATACATAATAATACATTACATGTCTGAAATTTAAAACCAAAATGAATTCATTGCTGGTTTAAATACTTAAGATACATTTTTATCTTGATTCAAACAATAATTTTCCCAGAAAAATATGCTAGCATAGTTTTCAAGGTAATTATTAATATGCTACACATATGTTGCTTGATCTCTTCCAACTGATCCATGAATTGGGTAATTTGGATTTACCCAACTTGGTGGATATTGTTGATCTGTATACATAGGTATTGCATATGGCATTTGTGGAGTAGGATAATCAAATATACTGCAGTTACCATAACTACCATGATATGGTACATGAGGACTTGGCCTTGTCTGTGAATCACCCAAAGAACTATTTTCAGTGTCCATACTCATTGAGGAGAGAGACATATTCAAAGAATCTTCATCAATTTGACTTGTTCCTTCATGTTGTTTACCACGATTTTGATCAAAATTACCTTCATGAGCATCCCAACCTGTCGCACCAGCATCCCAACCTCCGGCATGAACATCCCAACTTCTTGCACTAGCATCCCAACCTCTTGCACCAGATTCCCAACCTCCTCCATAATCTCCATCATCTCCGTCATCCTTTCCTCCACTATTTCCATTAGAGGTATGTTGGTCATCGGAAGAGCTGCTAACAGTAACTCCACGATCTACACCAACTTATTCTCTAATCACTTGTTCAACATTTATTCTCATATCTCGAGCATGAGAAGCAATTTATGGATCAGGATTTCCCTCATCATCATCCAAATAGGCAGGCCTAACCCAGTCAAAAAATGGATTCTCATTATCGTCCCCTGTTTCAGTAGCTACTTAAAGTAGATCCATAAAATCTGTTTCATCTACTTTATCTTTTTCAGCTATCATATCCCTAATTTTCAACTTCATATTATAATAACAATAAACAAGTTGTTCAAGCTTAGAATATGCAAGACGATTTCTTTGTTTTGTATGGATTAAAGCAAATGTGGACTAATTTCTTTCGCACGCAGAAGATGATGCTGTTTGTGATAATACGCGAATTGCTATTGCACGCAATGATGGAGCACAATCTCCATACATTACCCACCAATCAGCTACAATAAAAATTATCAAGTATTATACATATGAATACCATTTTAATGATATTATTATTTATTATTATTAAATAGATTTTTGTAATAAAACTTATATACCTGGTTGCATTTTGCTTATAGCTGCTATGGCTGCTCGTTCACCAAAACTTTTCTTTCCATCCTTAAAGTATGTGAGCTACATTCATGACTCATGAGATCAGTATGTAAATAATATATATAAATATGAGTATATGACACAATACTCTCTTGCAAAGAAGTTATAATATTGGAATTATAAAATTGATTGTAAGTTGCAACTTCTTATCTTATTTCCAAAATTAACAATCCCTGCAGCTTCAAGGTCTAATTGCGAATAGACAATATGTACGGCTTTCAAAAAATCTGAATTGTCCTCAATATTGTCTCTATATTGGTACTTTGGGTTCATATAGTAAGCTAGAAGAATAAAAAATATTAATTTTAGTATAAATAATTAAATACTACTAAATATTAATTATGAATGACAAACAATCCGAAATAAAATTTGCCTGCAGCATGTAGTGGGTGATTAAACATTTTATCCCACCGATTTTGTATTTGTATAGTGCTTTCACAATCTTTACCCAATTCTGCTTCAGTAATTATACTATTGATTATTGTTTTAGAAAATTTTATACATTTGTTAATGCTTCTTTTAAAATAATTTTCAATATAGATTATTTGAATAATAATTTAAGTGTTTAAGATTAATTTTTTTTTTTTTTTTTTAAAATTGCAAAATATCCCTGAATTTCGGGATGAAATTCACAATATTTCGGGAATATCGGGAGATTTTTAAGGATATTTTGATATCGACCGGATATTTGCTAGACATTAGATATTACCCCTGTTTCGATATCGGTCCCTCCAAAATATGGATATATCGGTGGATATATCGATTTTAAGTTCCTTGATTCTACCCATGTGATTTCAAAAAAAAATCATATATATATATATATATATATACAATTTTTCTATTGTTAGTTCGTCTTGATATAAAATATATCAGGATGAAGAATGTGGACCATCGGATTTACGTACTTTGACTTAAAGTGTATGCACTTGTCAAAACTTCTCCATGATCTATGGTCAATATTCTTCATCCTCATATATTTTATATCAGGACGAAATGATAGTAAAAAGACTATATATATATATATAATGATTAATATAAAATATATTTTTTCATACTAATAAAAAAATATTTCATCATGTCAAGGGTATTTATGTAATCAATTATGCATCATTCCGATTCCTTAGTTTAAATAAACACTAAAATAAAATAAATTTGATTATGTTTCTGATTCCTAAATTGTTAGTAAACACTAGAATGTAATTTAGTAACTTGATTCTGATTCCTCTCAATTCGCTTTCCAGTGGAACTAGATTCCGATTCCATCCATTCCTGATTAGTAAATGAGCCCTTAGTTTTTGATAAAATTATAGGGGTTTTTTTTGGATAAGGGGAGGACTCGAACCCACAACCTCGTGGTGCAGGTGTGAGGGGTTTACCAATTACCACTTAACTAACCTTAACTTGTCGGTTAAAACTATATTAATAAATGGTATTGTCGAAATTCCACTTGTGCTAAAATATTTATATTTTGTTTCTATGGTAACCAAAAATAGAAATATTTTTACTTTTTTATTTTTGATATATTACAATAATCTGGGGTTTGGGAAGATGAGATACTCAAACCTACAACCTCGTGGTGTGGATGTGAGAGATATGCTATTGGGCCACTAAGTGACACACAACCTTTGGAAGTGTAATATCCTTGAACAAATGCAAGGGTGAGTCAATGACTTGGTCCAAGGCTTTAGCAGAAAAAAAGTGGACTACTCTTTTGCTAAGCATGAAGCAATGCTTTAAGCCTTCTAAGTTGAAGTGGCACCTTTCTGGCTTTCTTCATTCAAAAATCACATCTTTTTTGTAGCATCAAAGTAAAGTTGAAGAAATATATCTCAATTGCCCTCTAATAAGGGGTGTTTGTTTTTTTACAACTTATATCTTAATTTCATTAAGTACTTAAATTAAGTGACTGAATTGTTTGTTTTGTGACTTAAATATTAAATTAAGATAAAAAAAACATCTTATATTAAAAGTTTAAAAAAATCTGAACTTTTCACTTATTTAATAAGTCATAATTAACACATAGATAGTTATTTCCAAAATTAACCTCGTACACAATCTATTACCAATAATACCCTTAAACAAAAAAATCCCCAATTTCTTAAACAACTCAAACCCTAACCCTAAAAAATCACAATTTTATTAAACCCTAACCCTAAATTAACCTAGGAGGAGGTGGGGGCAGAGGCAGCACCGCCTCTTTGAGCTTTAAACAGAGGAGGCTGGCCGGTCTCCTCCTTACGTCTGACGAGAGGAGGCCAACTGGCTTCCTCCTAATTGAAGGGAGGAGACCGCCGACCTCCAAACTCTAGCAACAAAGGCCGTTAGCCTCAATGTGACTTTCAGAGACGATCAAGCGGCCTCCTCTTGTTATGGCGGCGATGGAGGAAGGAGGCTGACAATTTTTTTTTTAAACAAAATATTTTATTTTATTTTTAAATTAGTAAATATTTTTTTTTATTCTTTCAAATTTTTTGTTAAAGAATACTTTTTTTTTTTTTTTATAAATAAATAAGTACTTGTTAAAAAATGAAAATACTATACATAAAATTTAAATCATTTGATAAGCTGAGAATAAAATGGTAAGACACGAGCCACTTAACATTTAAGTTAGAAAATCTTAAGTAAAAAACAAACAAATTGAAGTGTTTTAAATATTAAAAGATATTAATTACTTAATGACAATAAAGTCTTATAATAATTAAAGACAAAAAAAAAAAAAAAAACCTTAGATTCTCTGGATCTCTGCTTATCTGAAATCCATCGTTCTATGTATGCGATTCACTCTCTCTCTCTCCATCAAAGATTTTAGGAAAAATATGAAATGACTTGGTGGAAATACACACTGTAGTGGGTCCATGTGGCAACGTATGATTGGATATCGATATTATCACCCATAAATATAATAAACACATCCATATTTTAATAAAAAAAATTAATTACAAAAAATCCCAATAAAAATTTACTAATAAGGACAAATTAGTTTAATGAAAAGTAAATCAAATCCCGTAAACACTCATTAATTACACATTTACACCCTTATATATTAAAAAACAACTTGTGATAAACCATAACTTATGATAAACTCTAATTTTGATGATAAACCCTAATTTAAAAATAATTAGCACTACATCGTATCCTAAGTTTTATTGCAAGAGGAAAGAGAGGCAGGAGCCCAACAACTCTTGCCGAACACGAAAGATATCAAGAACAAGAACCTTCCAACGCATCCCAGCTAACAAGCACCACTCACAAAAAGAAAACGCACACAAACATAGCAGAAAACAAAACTAAAACAGACAAAGGATTAATTTTGTTTTTGTTTATGTTTTCGAGTATAAAAAACTTAAAAATTTATCATTTTGTGAAATTGAAAGTGTTAATAATTTAAGAGGGTTTATAAATAAAAAGTATTAAAATGAATATATTTATATTTAAATAAGGGTATTATTGGCATTAAGATGAATGCATATAATAATAATTTAATTTTAAATTTTAGACATATAAATATAAGTGTACTTATCATATTTATGGGTGGTAATTTCTATGCACTAAAACTAATTTCCAACTTACAACCAAAAAGGCATCAGTATCTATCGCATAATTATTTATTATTATTATTATAATATATATTATTTTTTATTTTTTATTTTTTAATTTCCGTATCTGGAGAAGAGTTTCTACTATTGCTTCGAATTTTGTATTCTCTGACTCTCCAACGGCCATGAGTTCTGCCTCGATTTGTTGCAAACAATTTGATAATTCAATTCCAGGTTTGCCCTCTACGTTTCAAGGAATAACCATTGTGCTATCCCACCTATAATATATTATTGCAGTATTTGCACAATGACATATTGACACCTTAATAAAGATTATTTATGCACATCCACTCTAAAATCTAAATGCGTTAATGTACTCGCATCTTTAATAAATTGATTTGGATCCCTAAGAGGGGCATAGCTCAGGTGGTAGATGGATGGGCTTGGAACTTGGAGCTTGAACAAATAACTCACAGGTTAACGGCTCAAATTCTACCAATGACGAAAGCTTTCAAAAAAATACTTGATCCCGGATTATTAGATATTATCCAAAAAAAAAAAAAAAAAAATGATTTGGATTGATGGATTGTTCTTGTACATTGCCTTTAAAGGTATGTTTTATTTTAGAATAATTATTATATTCTAAAATAAAACATACCTGTAAAGGCCTCATTTGACAAGATAATCGAGTTTTTTTGTTTAGAGGCTATGATCGGATTGTTTTTTAATTTATTAATAGAAAATTAAAATCCAATCAATTTTAATTAAAATAAAATATTTTTTTATTAAAGACATATAAAATAATATATTTCATATTATTTATTTTATATTTTAAAACAAAAATAAAACTTCCGAGTTTAAAATAATTTTGAAATAAGATGAAATAACCATAAATTATTTTGAAATGAGATTAAAAAAAATACTTAAAATAATAGTAGATAAGACAAAGGAGAAGATTAGCGTAAATCGTTTATTAAGTTATGGTATTATTTTTGGGTTAATTGTACAAACATACCCTCTATTTATCTATTAAAGCAAATTTTCAAATAAATACCATATTCAAACACAAACATCCCAATTGGAATGTGCTTGGGGAATGGAAAGTTAATAGTGCCCTTGGGTAAAAGGGAGAGGTTATATTGGTGGGTAAATTTCACAAACAACCTTGAATTTTTGTGTAATTGTATAAATATTCATTTTTTTCTAATAATTACATATATATATATATATACCAACCTTGAATTTGGTTGGTTACTATTGGTAAACCCCCCAACCCCCCCTCTCTCTCTCTCTCTATGCCATGTTAATCATAACACTGTTGATAATCTACCCCGTTCTCTTCAACCAATCAAATCCCTCTGTCTCTCATTCTTGCTTTTTGATTCAAGAGGTACATGCATGGGTTGTGTTAAAAGAATCCAACATATAAAGACTGAAACTTTAAAAACAAATTGTGAATATAGAATTCAACGGCCATGATGTGATGGTATATATGTGGGCATTGAATAGGCTAGTGATATTGGGTGTCTTAATATCCTAAAGGGTTTATAAATAAATAGTTTTAAAATGAAAATATTCATTTAAATAAGGGTATTATTGGCATTAAGATGTGTGTTTATAGTAATGTTTTAATTTTAAATTTTAGACATAGGTTTACTTATAAATATGGGTGTGCTTATCATATTTATGGGTGTTAATATCCGTACCCATTACTTAATTAATTTTTTTTTTTTTTCTTAATGCATACATGATAAATCATACATCTTTGCTTTGAACAAGATTATAGAGTCACTTGGCGAGTTGATCATTAATCATATAAATATGCGGTCATATATTAATTGTGCATTTAGTTAAATACACTGTAATATTACGTCATCAAATAATATATATAACTTTATTTAATTGAATTGAAATAAATAACTTAAACAGTTAAAATAAAGTAATAATGAAATCATAAATCACATAGAAAATGTAATTTTAGTTTTTTAAAATGAAGAACATTAAAGATAAAAAAGCAACATATTTCGTATATAATCACAAAAAATAATTAAATTTAAGAAAGTTGTAATGAAAATTCGTGGGGCCGAAAGATGCACCCAAAACAAGTGAAGTTAGAATGAATTAAATTTCCTTGATTTAATTGTTGTAATTTATAACAGATTATTCATTTATTTAGAGATTTAGTATATATAGTTGTATGGATAGTTATAAGAGAGTGATTTTTTTTTTTTTTATTTAAAATTTTTATAAATACTTGGATTGATATCGAATGATAAAAACTAATCATGTAAAGATTTATTACTACATGAACCCTTTATTTAGATATCCTATAATAAGTGTAATTTAATTGGGTCTAGCTTGAAGAATCATTACTATTGAATAAAGATTTATAATTTTTTTTTTAAGGAAAATTTCATAGAACCGAAAAGATTACATTAGTCTAGGGTATTCGCCCACGACAATCGCCCACGACAATCGGAGCCACACATAAAGATTTATTATTTGATAATTTGATTTTATATCCATTCATTACAAATATATTGATAAATTTTAAAACTACATATTGCAGTCTACAAAAATATGCACTTTAACAACATTTCACTTATTATAGGAAAGAGATTTATAAAGTGTCATTCCTCCAAAATATTTGATGGAGGATTGTCCTCCTGTTATGGTTCCTTTTGTGCTGGGCGATTGCTCGTCCCTCTTGTAATCGTTTCTGGTTTTATGAATTTCCCTTTTTTCTTAAAAGAAAAAAAAAAAAAAACTTTAAGAGAGGTATAGACTAATTGATTATAACGATTTTAGTTTTATAATTGAGGGAACCTCCCTATTATATATATGTATAAAATGTGATTTTTAGTTTTAGATTTTTTTTTTTCTTTCTCTTTTAGATATATGATTTCGCTACGTTATAACATAATTTTTAAGGGTAATTACCCTGATGGCCATCGACTTATGCTACCACTATCAAAATGGTCACCGGATGAGGAATTAGTTTAGAAATGGCCATTTTTGATAAACAGTGTTACACTAATGATCATTTCGTTATAACATCGTTAACTTTTTCTAAGAATGTTACATTAATGACCATTAATTTGTTCATTTTGTATCAAAATGTCCATTATAATCATTTTTCTCCAAAATTACTCTACTGACCATCCATTTGGTCAATTGGTATCAAAATAGCCATTATAATTGTCCCATTTTTTCTAGAACATGTGTATTGACCATCCATGAGTAAGAAATCATTAAAAATAAAATTTCATTCAATAAAGAAAATGAAAAATTTATTTGATTCAATATAATTTCAGTCTCATACACATCAAATACTACTTGTCAAACTGCACAAGTATACCAAAATCCCCTACACAAGTATACCAACTTGTTCCTTTTAATATGAAAACTGTTCAAAAACAATACCCGATTGCACCATATTCAAAACCAAACAAAAGTTTGCCAACCAAATTTGGAGAAAAATGATTATAATATATGGTCAATACACATGTTCTAGAAAAAGTGAGACAATTATAATGGTCATTTTGATACCGATTGACCAAATGGATGGCCACTAAAGTAATTTTGGAGAAAAATGATTATAATGGCCATTTTGATATCAAGTGAACAAATTGATGATCATTAGTGTAACATTCTTAGAAAAAGTTAACAGTGTTATAATGGAATGATCATTAGTGTAACATTATTTGTCAAAAATGGTCATTTCTAAACCAATTCCCCATCTGGTGGCTATTTTGATATTGGTGGCATAAGTCGATGGCCACCAGGGTAATTAATTTTTATAAATTAATAACGTTGGCATCATTTTGATACCAAGTGAACAAATTGATGATCATTAGTGTAACATTCTTAGAAAAAGTTAACGGTGTTATAATGGAATGACCATTAGTGTAACATTATTTGTCAAAAATGGCCATTTCTAAACCAATTCCCCATCTGGTGGCCATTTTGATAGTGGTGGCATAAATCGATGGCCACTAGGGTAATTACCCCTAATTTTTATAAATTAATAACGTTGGCATAATATAAATCTATTATTTTTTTGATAAATTAATATTTATTAATTTATAATGATATTGAAGATGTATATTGACAACATAACTAAGAAATTTCCTTATAATGAAGTTGCTGACGATACAACAAATTTTAGAGACCGTTACACTCAATGAAGCACTCAGAACTAGGGACGGCAATTAAACCCGAACCCGTGGGACCCGTCCGAACCAAACCCACTTAAAGAGGGTTTGGGTTGGGATAAGTGTACCCGTGGGCGGGTTTGAGTTTGAAAATTATACCCATCACGGGTTCGGGTTCGGGTTCGGGTATGGATTTGGAAAAAAAATCCATACCCGAACCCGCGTACCCGCGAACAATAAAAATTATATATAGAGAATAAAATGTAAACATTTCAATCTATTAAGTGTTTTTATTCTTTAAAATTATAATATTTCATATATTTAAATAATATAGAAATAATTTTAAAAAAAAAAAATTGACGGGTTCGCGGGTTCTACCCGTGGACCTGCTTGTTTCATGGGTTCGTGGGCAGGTTTGGGTGTCCCCTAAACCCGCGGGTAAAACCTGAACCCGAACTCGTTTACTTTCACGGGTTCGCAGGCGGGTTTGTTAGACACAAAATTTCACAGGTTTGGGTTTGAATTTTACCAAACCTGCCCAAACCCGCCCCATTACCATTCCTACTCAGAACATCAATGACACTATAAAATTTCCGGTTGTAATAAGGGAATTCAACCCCATCAATTTTTTAATTGCATTATGAAAAATTAAAAATCCAACCAGCCTTAAATTTCAAGAAAAGGAATAAGCAAGTAAATTCATATTTAAAGAAATATCATAAATTATAAAATGGGTGGAACATATATTTTTATAAGAGAATTTCATTAATATATTATTTTATAATTTAATTGAAACTATTAATTTATCCTATAGGTCAAAATCGTGACCGGTAAAAGTTATTATATAAAAAATATTTTTTTTGATAGGTATATAAAAAATAATTAATTTATTGTAATTATTATGATTTTTCTTGGGTACAATCATAGATATATTTATTGCATTATGGCAACAACTATACATATAAATTGCTAACATGGACATATAAATTGCTAATAGGAGCATAGCTTAGCTGGTAGATGAACGAGGTTGGAGTTTGGGTAAATAACTCCTAGGTCAACGGTTCGAATTTTATTAATATCGAAAGTTTTCAAAAAAATATCTATCATGGATTAATAGATATTATAAAAATAAAAAAAAACTATACATATAATTTTTTTTAATAGAATATATTAAAAATATGCTAAAATAATAACAAAATACAGGAATTCGTGAAAGATTTATTTACCCAGTTTAAAAAAAAAAAAAAAAAACAGTTGAGGAAAATTAAGAAAAAAGAAAGCAATCAGCCCAGGAGTTATGTGCAAAACATACGCGAGATAAGGGCAATTACGTAAATAAAAAAATAGAAATGGAGTTTACGCGTTCATGTTATTGAATGGTTTTTTTGCAGGGAAAACACCCAACAACGAAGGGAGAGAGAGAGAGCGAAGAATATATAACGAGGGAAAATAGCTGCAGAGGAGAGTTTTGGCTCGATTCTTTTCTCTGTTTTAAGCTCCCGCCATTGTTGCCTTTTGTCTCTGCAACGCCATTTTAGCCTATGTAACACAGATTTCAAGTCCCTCAAATGCGCAGTTGATACATACATACATACATTGACACATTGCGATACAGAGAGATAGAGGGACGGAGACAATAAGTTTTTGTACGAGTTACCGGCTTCTTGATGTTTTGACGATCTTATTCTCTACGGTCTTTTTTCTTGGATTTCGAGATTTTTGTTTTGTTTTGTCAAATGGTTTCTTATGCATTGTGGGGCGTTTGTTGGTGACGGAATCTAGGGTTTAGCTTAGCTTTATTGGACGCAGTCGTTGGCTCTCGTAGATTTTCGTGATCAATGGTACGCATTTCTGTTCTTTATTCTCGTTTCTTGCTTTTCAAGTAATTGTTTTGATGGATTTTGTATCAACTTGTCTTACCTTTTGTGCTAAATATAACAATTTGTGCATTAATTTTTAATCACTATGGTGAAATGTAGAAAATGGATATGAAGAATTAATGTTGAATTTCTTGGGCTACAATGAACTGATCTGCTTCTTGTTTTTCTGAGCCGTTTTGGTGTAGTATAGTATTATTATTGGAAAGTTAAGTTTGGTTTAGCCAGTCAATTGTTGGTTCATTAATGGGAACTTAACATTTATTTTGAATTAACTAAGAGCTCTTTTCTGATTGCACATGTAGTGTAATGCAAATAATGCTTTGTGTTTCTTTGCCATTCATATTTTGTTTGATGACATGCTTTATTTGTCTCATCTACGTATTTTACTGTGATTGTATGGTTCACATTGAATTAACTGTTACGAAATTGTGGCATTGTCAAGTCGTCATTCTTGTGACCGTACACCTAGGGTGACTTGTCTTGAATCTTTCTGCCAAGTTACTGATAACTTATTAGTAGCATCACTACTGAATTTCATTGCCTTTGGAGGGTTAAAAATGCTAAATCCTTTTGGGATGTGCTATTATGGAAATTTATTGGGTTGTTTGGATGGAAGATATAGAAGGATTTTTGAATACTCTAAAGAGGAGGATTTAAGATCTCTATGATATTCATTTTTTTTTTAATTCTAAATGATTGGGAAGCAGTTGCAATGTCAAGTGTGCTGACTTCTTTTTTTTTTTTTTTTTTTCTGTGTTTTTTGAGGGGTGGGGGCATATTTTTGTATCTTTTTGTTCACACAACTATAGGTTTTTGTTTTTTCCTTTTGCGGACTCTCGGTTCACACAAAATTTTCTATCAAATTTTTCTTTAATAGTTTTTTTTTCCTGTAAAAAAGGAAAAATAGCATTACTACTAGAGGAAACCAACAGTAAATTAGCAGTTTAATATATCAGTATTTGATATATTTAGTAGTAAAAGTGATGATGTGCAAGGAGCTGATTTTCTTTGTATGTGGAGGTGTGAATATCTTGGGAACTTTTATAGTATATTTTGTTGTCGTAGGTGTAGAAAAGTGAACTTCATATTCTCTTTTGTTATTATTCACTCAATTTCGTAATGATGTCTTTCTTGAGGCAGATAGCATTTACCATGATTTTTGATATGTTGAGAGGCTACAACTTCTTACTGCTAGATTTATCTCTCTTTTTTCATGGTTGCAACTTGTATCTGATGCTCTTATCTTACATTTAGCAATGAGACTGCTGTTTTTGGCTGATGACTTGTTAACTACATTGTCCACTCAGGCTGCTTCTTCCACTATTGTGGTTGGGTCTCTTGTTTGGACAGAGGATCCGGAAGAATCTTGGATAGATGGGGTAGTTGAAGAAGTTAACGATGAAGAGATCAAAATAAATTGTACTTCAGGGAAATTGGTAAGTGCTGCTTTCAAAGTAATTTATGTTATGGTTTACCACACTAGAACTGAGGAATCTGTTTTTAGTGTTTCTGAATTTATTTTTCCACAATCTTGGTACTTTTTGATTTGTTAAAATTGCTCTGTTATTATTATATCCATATATATACAGCTTACATTTAATCAATTATTTATTTAGCTATTATTGGTTGGCTGTGGATTAAATTCTTTTCTTATAGTATGAAGGTTATGGAGTTGGAAAATTATTAAATGTGGCAACAATACTTCATTAAAACTCATGAATTTAGGGAAAAAAGTAATAGTTGTCAAGAATCAAGATGACTCTTAGAAATTGCAACGATTTTCTAGTTGCTAAGTTATCGTTGGGAACATCATTAGAGAATTATATTATTTTTACTTTTTAGAGAGGATATTCTTATTAGAAATATATAGCAAGTGGAAGTGGTTGGTCTTGCTGAAACATGCTTGCTGATTTCAGTATGGGTGACTTTAAAATAGTTTAAATAAGTAGATAGTAGTTCCTGAGGAATGGCTTGAAATGTGCATGACCATGTCGAACGGAGCTAGTTATATAAGAGTAAACAAGTGATTTTTCAGAAAGCTGGTTGCTTGCTTTAAAGAATTCCAAAAAAATTAAAAGGAGATACTGGTTTTGGATGTCAAACAATGTAGAGGAGTTTTTGCCATTTATATAGGACTCTTATGTAACAAGGGAGCCTACATTAGAAGAACCTTTTTATTGATCCTTAATCTAAATGACTTAGCACAGTAACCAGGGGTTTGTTAAAGCTGCCTGCTATTTGTCACAAGGTGCACACCTTCCAACACTTGATCTTAATAACATAGAAGAAAAAAGAATAGGATTTATTGTATATTGGGATGGTGAGACTAAATTTCAGTGGCAGATTTTTGGATGGAAAGAATAACGATCGTGTTGCTGAAAATATGTGGCAGCAGTTAGAATAAGGGTAATTAAGGCTGAATTTATGGTTTATTTGGAGGCCAATGGTCAGGAAGATGGGAATGAGCTTATGGTTTATTGTGAAATAATGGATGAAGTATGCGTGATGTCAAAATATGGAAACTAATTAGAAGCGCTGTTCCATGGGCTGTGAACAATTATATAAGATGTGGGTGTACATCTTTTCAGTTTCTGATTCAAAAAGAAAAAAAAAATTATAGAAGATTTGAGTTTAATTTGGGTTTTTATGGGGATGTGAATTCTGCGTTGTGGCCTGTGGGTATTATTAGGCTTGTAAAGATAGGATTTTGGGGTTAGGAAAAACTGTAGTGTGCTTGTAATTGCTATTGTTATTAGAGGTTTTTATTTTTATTTTTATATGGGTCAGGGAATGGGGATGGGGATGGGACGATGGGTGAACCTCCTCCCACCCCCATTTCCCCCATGGACATCTCTACTAACATCTAAATTTGAAAAAACATTACTAGCAAACTGAACCAATGGATGTATAGAAATCTAAAACCAAGATGCTTTCAAATCAAGTGTAGTGCTTGTTCACCTTGATGTGTAAAATTTTTTGATATTAATATTTGTTCTTTTCTTATTAAAATAAAAGACTGAATATGAACTTGATAAAGCTATATGAAGTTTCAAGCGAACTTGGTATTGAATTTGGAATTTATATGAAAAAAAATACCTTGTTTATAATTAATTGAGTGAGTAAATGAGTTGTGGCATTGTTATTGTAAGGAAAAATAATTGGTAGTAATAATAAAATGCTGTAGAAATGTAGTTGGTTCTTTCATTGATTTAAATTTTGTTTTAGAGTATAATAGGACCTAAAAATGACCACTGAAGGAAGGATCATATTCAAATCACCAAAATGTTGATGTCAAAATTATTTATGGTTTGTCAAGTTATGTGTCTTACCAATAGTAGTAATTCTGTAATTTGCTTTTAAAATATGTCAATTAGTGCATCCTGATTTCAACATCATGGCAAACAAATGGACAATCTTTCGGGGTAAAAAATCATAAGCAAATATGAAAATTTTATTGCATAATGAAAGTTGCTTTCGCCTTTTCTTTTTGGGTGCTTATATATATATATATATATATATATCGAAGTATTGCAGTTTTCCTCACTTTATCGATTGATTTTATATTGTGCAAGTAACTTAGTAATGAAGATTTTTATTTTTATTTATTATTTTAATTTTTTTGAGGATCATGACACATCTTGGTCATCTAACAGAGCTATACTCATGTTTAAGTTTTATTTTGCTTAAATGTTAATATAGATGTCATGTTGATTGTATCTTTATGAAATATAAGGCTTGGTTCATTTATTGTTTAATTACATGAAGTTTGTGGTTCTAATGAAATCTTCTTGATTTGAGTTCTAGGTGGTTGCCAAAACCTCCAGTGTCTATCCAAAGGATGCTGAATTTCCTTCATCTGGTGTGGATGATATGACAAAGCTGGCTTATCTTCATGAACCGGGGGTTCTGCAGAATTTAAGATGTCGATATGATATGAATGAAATATATGTGAGTACTAGTAAATGATTTCCCTTAGCCTCCTCTTTCTTGGTTTACAGTTTGGTAAATGTATTTTAGAGTGTTTTGGTGTTGTTAGATGCTTGGTATCATTATAACGATGTTGCATGCATATATTTCTACTATCTGTTGTGGCTCTGGAGTTAGAGCATATTGTCATCTAATGTCTTTGGTATTTGTCTGCTTGTTTTTGTATATTAAGCTAAACTCACTAATGGTGATTCCAGACTTATACAGGAAATATATTGATTGCTGTGAACCCTTTCCGAAGACTTCCTCATTTATATGATAGTCAAACAATGGAACAATATAAAGGGTCAGCTTTTGGTGAGCTGAGTCCTCATCCTTTTGCTGTTGCAGATTCTGCATACAGGTAATTTATCTTAAGCCTCTGTCTGTGTCAATTGTTTTGCTTTAGGATTTCTGATGTGGCTCACACGCATAGAAATTTATAAATTCAGACTGATGATCAATGAAGGAATAAGTCAGGCAATTTTGGTGAGTGGGGAAAGTGGAGCCGGTAAAACTGAGAGTACAAAGATGCTAATGTGTTATCTTGCCTATATGGGAGGAAGAACGGGAACTGAAGGTCGTTCTGTTGAGCAGAAAGTTCTAGAGGTAGTGATTTTATTACATTTTTTTACCTTTCCTGCTTGGTGGCATGCGAATTGTTTTTATTGTTTCATGCCAAGATGCTGTCTTTTTTTGTAGGATAGTGAGCCTGAACAAATGAAATGTCATATTCATTTCACTCTCTCTTTTTTTTTCTTATAATTTTTTGTGCCTCCTCTTTGTTTCGTAGTCCAACCCTGTTCTGGAAGCATTTGGGAATGCAAAGACTGTCAGAAACAATAATTCAAGGTTTGAAACGGTTCTAGGATTTTTATTGCATAGTTTGTATCATTGCAAATTCTGCCTTCAATTGAGTGGTTTTGTAATTGCAGTCGTTTTGGTAAATTTGTGGAGCTTCAGTTTGATGAAAGGGGAAGGATTTCAGGGGCAGCAGTTAGAACTTATTTACTGGAACGTTCCCGTGTCTGTCAGGTGTCTGATCCTGAAAGAAATTATCATTGCTTTTACATGCTTTGTGCTGCGCCAGATGAGGTAAATTAATTGCATCTTGTTTCGGTAAACCATTCTGGTTTGGAGAAGTTAATTCTTCTTCAAGTACAAGTTTTGACGTGACTTCATCTGATTTTTTTCTACTTATTCCTCTAATATATCTGGAATGCTCTTGTAAAATGTGATGCCTAGATAATATGACTTGAGTTTTTCATTCTCTTCTGTTTGGTGGCTTGTGAAGCACTGATTTTGGTTTTGTGCATTCCATAAGTGTATAAAGACTTTTGAGTTGTATTGTTGGCTATATTTTGGTGTTCTTGGGGCCAAAGTACATTAAAAATATTTTTACTTTCTTCCACACAATTCAATTTTAAAGGACTTATATGTTAGAAACTCCACACGCCGGTCCAACTATAATGGTTTCTTGTTGGCTTATACTTTTGATTTCCATGGAGAAGTACAACAGGAGAGCATGCTGTCCTTGTGATTTTGTTTTGTGTTATATGATTCAATTAGAGATTCTTGACATGATAATGATGTTAATAAGAGATCAACAGATTTCAAATTCTTGATTTGTGGTGATGCTGATTTTTAAATTTTGAACTTTTATTGGGAGATTCTCAAACACTCTGTTACTCTTTTTTTTTAATAATAAAAAAAACCTTTTATTTTCTTGTTTTAAATGAAACTCTCTAAATTAAAAACTAGACGGTTGTTTTTGAAAAAGGTCAAACCTTATGGATTTTTTTGCAATTCTCACACTTTACTTGTAATTTTTCCATGAAGTAAATAGGTTGTTGTTTCCTTTTATTATTATTATTGTTATATATATATGCACACACACACACGCATGTGCGTGTGTGTGTGTGTGTTTATAACATAATAACTTCAATAGGTTATTCTCACAATGATACTCCCAATTCAAGATCATCGGTACCAGTTTTAAGGATATGATTTTTTTTTGATATAATATTACTGTGCATTACCCTGACCCAATCACTAAAATTACTCGGTAATTGTAACAGATAGTATTAGGCCAACAAAATATATTTTTATATTTGGTATTCTCAATTGTCCTTTAGAAACTTGAGATGTGTACCAACAGTGGATAATAACTCAACTTACCATTTGTGGCATATTTTGTACAGAAAGGTTGTCGGGTGTGTAGGAGAACCATACTTTTTGTCTTATAATCCTGTGAATGCAATAGCTTTTACCATAATCAAGATCATGTTTTATGTTGACTTTTCTGTGGCTGGATCAATTATAATCAGAAATGCATAGGACGTTATGTAGAGTTCCAAAATAATACTGTCTTATGGTGGAGACAGGTTATGACAACTATAGATTTAAATTGTATGTTATGGGGTATTTCAAGTAAAAAGTGTGCTGTATAAGAATTTACACTTATTTGCTAAAACACGCACACACACACACACACATATAGAACTGTTCAAGTCAGTGTTCACTGATATAACTTCATCAGTGCATTGGATGAGGACCATTAGATTTACATACTTTAACTCAAAGTGTATGCACTTATCAAAGCTTCTCCATAATCAGTGGTCCACATGCATTGGTACCGATGTAGTTACATCAGTGCACACTGATGTGAACGGGACCGTATATATATATATATATAATTTTTCTATTGTCAGTTCGTCCTGATATAAAATATATCAAGACAAAGAATGTGGACCATTAGATTTACATACTTTGACTCAAAGTGTATTTACTTGTCAAAACTTCTCCATAATCTATGGTCCACATTCTTCGTCTTGATATATTTTATATGAGGACAAATTGACAGTAGAAAGACTATATATATATATATATATATATAAATAACATTATAAATGCGCCAGCATGCCATGTATAGCCATATCCTTGTATCCCATTCTTTGTCTACTGATCACGGGATTAAGTTCTTGGATGGTGTTGCAGACCAAGTTTGTATGATACTCTTTGCCTTAGACAAAGAGGTCTCTACTTTACATTTGCAGCTTGATAATAATCCAGCAATTATATGCACTTAATGTTAGTTACATGTCAAATTAGTTCACTGACCAGTTTTAGCAGGTACTTTGAATTCCCTTTAACTACATAATTTGTTATGCCCACTTTCAGGACATTGAAAAGTACAAATTGGGAAATTCAAGAACATTTCATTATCTTAATCAATCAAATTGCTATGAATTGGATGGAGTGGATGAATCCAAGGAGTACCTTTCTACTAGAAGAGCTATGGAAGTTGTTGGAATTAGTTCTGAAGAGCAGGTAATTTGGCTGGATATTTTGTGAAATGAATTATTTATATAACAATTTCTACTAAGATTTTACTATTCTTAGGATGCGATATTTCGTGTTGTTGCTGCAATACTCCATTTGGGCAATATCGAGTTTACCAAGGGTGAGGAAGCAGATTCTTCAGAACCGAAGGATGATAAATCTCGGTTTCATCTCAAAACAGCAGCTGAACTTTTCATGTAGTTTATCACACTCGACGCTTTTATTAGATATTTACATAATTATTTCCATGTATAGAATTGTGAAACGCAAGGGTTGATCTGCTACTCTTGTTCAGGTGTGATGAGAAGTCTCTTGAAGACTCCTTATGTAAACGTGTAATTGTGACGCGTGATGAAAGCATAACAAAATGGCTTGATCCAGATGCTGCTTCTCTCAGTAGAGATGCTTTGGCCAAAATTGTTTATTCAAGATTATTTGATTGGTAAGTTTATCTTTATAAGTTCATTCTATGAGAACAATGTTAAATTAGCATGTCATTGCTTTATCTAGTAGCTGATGTTGTTACTGTCTTTAATACTCATTTCCTCAGGATTGTGAACAAAATTAATAACTCTATTGGTCAAGATCTTGATTCAAAATTCATAATCGGGGTTCTGGATATTTATGGATTCGAGAGTTTCAAGACAAACAGGTGCTTAACCGGTACGCTTACGCTTTTGCTTTCATCATTTAAGAAATTAATTTCTTGTGGTGAACTGCATAAAATCCCTGTGTTTTCCTGTTTTCCTCAGATTTGGGGGGGTGGGGGTGGGTGTGGGGTGTGGTGGGTGCGGTGGGTTGTGCTTAATTGAGGAATTGGAACCTTAGCGGTGGAGGTGTAATATTTTAGTTGATATGAGGATTCATGTTCCTCTTTTTATTAATGATTTTCCTGATGCATTTGATCCTTCGACTCTTACAAACATCTAACAATAGAGGAAACTTTGGAGGGTAGCTGTGTGCTTATTTCTTGTGCTAGCTCATTAACTTTTGTATGGATGATGACCAGTGTTGTAGATATTTTGATTCTGAGCAGATTTCTTTACATGTTTGTATTTAATTACGTGCATTCATTCATTAATTTTTTTTTTTGAGTTGTAATCAATGTTCTCATGTTGAACTTTTGATGCTCATATATATATATATATATATATATATATATATTTTTTTTTTTTTCTAAGATGTTAATTGCTCTTTTGCAGTTTTGAGCAATTTTGTATCAATTTGACGAATGAAAAGCTGCAGCAACATTTTAACCAGGTTTACCATGAGATATATGCTTTTATGTTCTTTAACATATATTGGAACTCAAAAACTGCTTCTGTTTAAACATTTATTCTCTGTTTGCAGCATGTTTTCAAAATGGAGCAAGAAGAATATACAAAGGAAGAAATTGACTGGAGCTATATAGAGTTCATTGATAATCAGGACATTCTTGATCTCCTTGAAAAGGTGTGCCAAACTTCCTTCAGCCAATTGTTTTGTGTTAGTTACATTTATCAACTTGCATTTTAGTACCAACATTAATGATTTATACCGATTGATGTACCTTATGTTGCGGTTTTTTTAAATTGAAGACAGAACAATGCTGAATTGACCGAAATTGGATACCGTCTAAAAATTGAATACCATGTTTGTTTGTTTGATTGTTTTTCTTTTTACTGAAATATTGAGCTATTTGGTTTTTTAAGGTGGAATCTTTTGAAAACAAAAAATCTTACATTTATATCTCTTTAATTGTTTATAGATATATATATATATATATATATATTTAAAAAAATATTAAATACACATAAAAACAAACAAGATATATAAATATTTTAGGAAAATAGTCTTCATATAATATATGAATCTAGTTTGCTACTAGTCTACTACAACTAAAAAACAATTAAAAGAACGCTTGTAAGAGTTGTTTTGCAATGTGGTCTTTAAACAGTTCATAAATGTTGTATCTAATGTCTGAAACCTATTGCTTGTACTTGGTGATTGATGATTTGCATGATGTCCAAAATCTGTTGTCTGTAATTAGCACTAGATGATTTGCAAAAACCGTTCTGTTATCTTCATCATTATTTTATTTTTTTTCTCTATGCACATATCAGTTGTAAAAAGTAGCTTTGGTATGCAACAATCTAGTGGTATAGAAAGCCTTTTCTTAGTACTGACTGTTTCTGATACATCTGAAATGTATAAAAGAGAAAGAGAAAATGTTTTGGTACGCGACTGTTTGTTGACATAGGCACTGGAGGTTAATTTTTTGCTTCTTTCTAATACATATTTATTTTCTTTTCTAATATTTATTTTTTTATTTTGTAATTTACTTGCAATTGTATTTTGTGTTTCTTCCTAAATTGGTTTTCCTTATTGCTATAGAAAAAGGGCTTCGTATGATGAACAAGAGAATTTTCTGCAGCTTTTGTGTGTCTCTGTCACATTGATGCTTTATGATTTATCATTTTCCCTTTGTATGCATGTGTTACTTGTAAAGAAAAGGTTCAGTTTGATCCAGTGATGAATGAAGTTATTTTATTATTTTTTTTTTCTTAAAACTATTGACTGTTTCTGGTGCTTATGGAATGTACATAAAAGAAAATAATTCTGCATGCAATTGTTTGTTCACTTGTATCTTGCAGTTGTATTCTGCATCTATTCCTAAAATGGTTTTCATGCATTGCTGTAAAGAAGGCTTTGCACGATGAATAAAAGAGATTTTTGTGGTTCATTTGTGTTTATCTTGCTAATCTGTACTTTATAATTTCAGAAACCTGGTGGCATCATTGCTCTTCTGGATGAAGCTTG
This sequence comes from Acer saccharum, assembly GCA_030490815.1. Classification (NCBI taxonomy): domain Eukaryota; kingdom Viridiplantae; phylum Streptophyta; class Magnoliopsida; order Sapindales; family Sapindaceae; genus Acer; species Acer saccharum. The sequence goes on from CM059869.1 coordinate 14,085,031, forward strand.
GTATGTGTTATAATTAAAAATACTACTACAATTGTCTCCTGTTTTTCTTTCTCCGTTTCTTTTATTCCAAAAGTTGTTATATTTTCTCTTCTTGCATAGTTCAGTATGAGAATTTGAGATGTTGACATGGTTTATGTTAATTACTGTAGTATGTTTCCCCGATCAACATATGAGACATTTGCTCAGAAGCTTTACCAAACTTTCAAAGATCATAAACGTTTTAGCAAGCCAAAGTTGTCACGTACTGACTTCACTATTTGTCATTATGCTGGTGATGTAAGTATCTGCAGTGTTTTGGCTGCAAAATAATATGCCAGATTCATCACAAATATGTATAGCAAAAAGATGATGATTTCATGTCACTCCTTATCCGTGGGAACTGTAATTTCAGGTCACTTACCAGACTGAGCTCTTCCTTGATAAGAACAAAGATTATGTTGTTCCTGAGCATCAAGCTCTCCTGAGTGCTTCAAGATGCCACTTTGTTCCAGGGTTATTCCCTCCTTTACCTGAGGAATCTTCCAAATCATCAAAGTTTTCGTCAATAGGTTCTCGGTTTAAGGTCTGTCTTAACAACCCTAAGTTAGAAGTGGATCATTTCCTAGAATTTTTTAGGTTTAATCCTTATCATTCTCTTAAATACAACTCTGTGTTAGAAATGGATCATTTCCCTTAAAAGATTTTCAGTTTCATTCTTGTCATTCTCTTAATTACAGCAACAATTGCAATCATTGCTTGAAACATTGAGCGCCACTGAGCCACACTACATACGTTGTGTTAAGCCGAATAATGTTCTTAAGCCAGCAATCTTCGAGAACAGCAATGTTTTGCAGCAGTTACGCTGTGGGGTAAGTTATGCCTATTTTGTTGTAATAGTGTTGACGTTGACAAAGAGCTTGTTTTTGATATCTGCAAGCTTAATGGATGTAATATACATATATCTGTTTCCAGGGTGTCATGGAGGCAATTAGGATCAGTTGTGCTGGATTTCCCACTAGAAAGACGTTTAATGAGTTTCTAAATCGTTTTCGTATTCTGGCACCTAATATCTTGGATGCCAGGTATTTTCCTTAAATTTTTGTTAATGCTATTCAAGTTTACTTTGATGTTCGAGTGCTTTGGTTTTTGTTAGATTTTAAATATTGTGCTCTTGTGGTTGCATCAACATTCTTTGGCCATCACTTGTTTCATGACAGCTCTGATGAGGTTGCAGCTTGCAAGAAGCTTCTAGAGAAGGTGAACCTCAAAGGTTATCAGGTTGTTTCACGATTAAATGACCATTTCCGAGCCATTTTGCTTATAGTTCTTACCACCATTAATAGCTGTTGGGTGGTATGTTTAAAACTACTAAGTTTGATGTCTCCTGTTCTGTGTGTGTTGAATGTGTGCATCCAGTAGAGATTTATTAGTTAGTTGTATGTTTTGGGTTCTAATTGCATCACAATATTGTTGCCAATAATACAATCCATCAATATTCATTTTTTTTTTTTCAATTTTAGACTGCCTGGTAATGGTCTTACTGTATACTTTGCACAGACAACCTTATAGTTTCAATTTTGTTGCAGGTTGGAAAAACCAAAGTGTTTTTGAGAGCAGGTCAGATGGCAGAACTAGATGCTCTTCGAACTGAGGAATTAGGAAGATCAGCAAGCATCATCCAGAGGAAAGTTCGCACATATTTTTGTCGTAAGAGCTTCATCTTGTTGCGGTTCTCTGCCATACATATTCAAACCTTTTGTAGAGGTAATTACATTATATGTTTTGGTGAATTCATTGCTTCGTAGTGCATGGGATCTTTTGATTGAAAATTTGGTTTGTAACAAGATTTTTGTACGCCTTATTGATATACTATCTCTGAGCTGATTGTAGGACAAAATGCTCGCCATCAGTATGAGAGAATGAGAAGAGAAGCCGCTTGTGTGAATATTCAGAAAAATTCACGCACATACCTTGCAAGAAAAGCTTACAGTAATTTGAGATCTTCAGCCATTTCTTTCCAAACAGGCATGCGTGGCATGGCTGCTCGTAATGAACTTTGGTTCAGGAAGCAGAAAAGAGCTGCAACTGTTATCCAGGTAAGATGAAAGTTTCATTGTTTCAAAAAAAAAATAAAAAACAAATAAATAAATAAATAAATAACAAATGATATTTTGCTTGTCCTTTTTTTTTTTTTTTTTCGCTCAATATTTTACATTTCACCTTTTGTTTACCTCTTTTGGTTAGTCTAAAAAATTGATTAGCTTAATGCTGATCAGTGTGTCGAAGCTGCTTAGGAGGGCCTTGTTAATAATGTATGGATGTGTGACAGTTGTGGTTTGTCACACTGGTGTGCTTAGGCAATGGCCATATCCTAAGAACAAATTGTTGTCGCATGAGGGTAAAGGAATATAATTTTTTGTCAGGTTTTTTTCCCTTTCTCAAGCAAATTTCTGATCTGTTGGTGTATTATTTAAGTTTATCTCATTTGTTCTTAGATCTAAAATTATATACAAAGGGTTCCACTGAGACCGATAGGTACATACTACTCATATCGAGGCTATGAAAGAAATCGTAGAAAGTGTATACACAACAACAGATTGGAAATCTTGGGGTTTTGGTGAATAGAAAAGATCCTTTCATGTCATTATTTTGCTGTGTGACATAAGGATCATCGTATGCACTCTTTAGCTTTTATTTTCTGTAATTACTACACCTTCGTCCCTGTTTTCATTTTTTTAAGTGGTGGCACATGATGCAATATGGAGATTCTCAATTGATAGTTCTAAGATTCAAATAATGCACAGTGCAATCTGGTACACCCACCAAATTGAGTTACACTAATTTGGTTCTTAATGTCTTCTATTTGGTATTTGTTGACTGTAATAGTCTACTTTACATGAACGTTTTTAAGGAATTGGAGTGGCAACTTTAAGAGTATATTTTATCACAATAGCTGTCTCAACACTTCGTAAATTCTACTTTTTTCTTCAGATGGTTGCCTGTACTGCATAGGGCAAATGTGATGTTCTTTATAATAGCATCCACTGATTGGAATTTCTGTGACTTGTTATATGGTTTTTGCCCTCTGATTGGGGTGCTTATATGTATTGCAGACTGAACATAGACGATATTTAGCTCGTCTTCACTATTTAAAGTTAAAGAAAGCAGCAATAGTCACACAATGTGCCTGGAGAGTAAAAGTTGCACGCCGAGAATTACGGAAGCTTAAGATGGTGATATGTTCTTTCTATCTTTTGTTCATATTGAATCTCCTTTCTTATGATTAAATTTTAAGGTTGCAATTGCGTAGAAAGAGAATGTTATTCAGACAGTTGATCCATTTTTTTGCATCAAACACTTATCATTGTTTTTTCTAGTTTTAAAAATAATTTCCATGTTGCAACATTTTCTCACAGATTCAAGTGCTATATGAATATTTAGTTATTGACAGCTAGGAGATTCAATCCAAGAGCTCAAGTAGGTGGAGAGGGCAAACTAGTTTTAGTAGTCTTATCAATTGCTAATATCTAACTAATGTGGGAGACACCGACACTTTTTATGTGGAAGCCTTTCCGAAGACTCAACAAATTTGGCTTTATACCATTTTCGAAAATTGATAAAATTTGTAGGTTAGAAATGAAAATGTCACATTTAAGGGGTTGGATCTATTGTAATATATACTACCATTACAAGATGGATTTACTGTAATCTAAGCTGACTGAAAATAACTCTCAACATTTGTATCAATTTTGAAAAGTTCGGGTCTTTTTGTCGGTAAGCATTTTCCATTTTTGAATACATGTATCTGCAATATATCTGCTTCAGGATGACTGCAACTTATCAATTTCTTGACCATTATATTCACCCTTTCCCTCCCTGTGACTTGCATGTGGTCCACTCGGGGAAATGTACATGTTGAAATTGTTATCCATTGATGTATTTACTTTATTTTTTCTTGATATCAAGTGTGTGAAATATTTTTTGGTGCTTCCTGCTGCCTGTAGGCTGCTAAGGAAACTGGTGTTCTTCAAGCTGCCAAAAGTCAGCTGGAAAAGGAAGTTGAAGAACTCACATGGCAATTGCAGCAGGAGAAACAAATGAGGGTAGATTTTTATTTTGTTATATTTTAATGAATATATCTATCAAGCCACAGGGTTTCAATATTGTTGTCGACTTGTCAGTCATGCTGATGACATCAATATGTACATACTAATTATGAAGTGGGTTTTTATAGTGAATGTTAGGTGTTCTTTTCATTATGATGACAAGCTATTCAGTTGCATGTACCTGTAAAATGTGTGTGTGTGTGTGTGTGTTTTTCTAATCTTTGTCCACTTAATGGTCTAAGTCCAGATTGATGGTCTATTTGACTTTGTTTCAAGTGGTTCTTTTCTATATTTCGTTTGTCATCGCAAGGGGAAACTGATGAATAACAAAAAGGGGATGAAGTATTATATGTGATGTTTTTATGCTTAATGGTTCTACAAAGCACATAAACCTCTGGCTTAGAAAAGGAAAGAAATTAAATAGCTATTCCATATTGCTTGTTTCTTATTCATGAAATAATCATTGCAGGCTGACCTTGAGGAAGCCAAAACACAAGAAAATGCTAAGTTGCAGTCAGCTTTGGAAGAAAATGCAAAGTTGCAATCTGCTTTGGAAGAAATGCAACAACAGTTCCAGGAAACCAAAGCACTGCTTATCAAGGAACAGGAGGCTGCGAAGAGAGTAGCCGAACAAGTTCCAGTCGTTCAGGAGGTTCCAGTCGTTCAGGATGTTTCAGTTATTGATCAATTAAATAGCTATTCCATATTGCTTGTTTCTTATTCATGAAACAATCATTGCAGGCTGACCTTGAGGAAGCCAAAACTCAAGAAAATGCTAAGTTGCAGTCAGCTTTGGAAGAAAATGCAAAGTTGCAATCTGCTTTGAAAGAAATGCAACAACAGTTCCAGGAAACCAAAGAACTGCTTATCAAGGAACAGGAGGCTACGAAGAGAGTTGCTGAACAAGTTCCAGTCGTTCAGGAGGTTCCAGTCGTTCAAGATGTTTCCGTTATTGATCAATTAAATAGCTATTCCATATTGCTTGTTTCTTATTCATGAAACAATCATTGCAGGCTGACCTTGAGGAAGCCAAAACACAAGAAAATGCTAAGTTGCAGTCAGCTTTGGAAGAAAATGCAAAGTTGCAATCTGCTTTGGAAGAAATGCAACAACAGTTCCAGGAAACCAAAGCACTGCTTATCAAGGAACAGGAGGCTGCGAAGAGAGTAGCCGAACAAGTTCCAGTCGTTCAGGAGGTTCCAGTTATTGATCAGGACATGATGAACAAGCTTACTGCTGAAAATCAACAGCTGAAGGTGAGCATTCATATATTCTGCTTCTGAATGAAACCTTGGGTTGAATTTTATGTATTATTCCCTTCTAGTGGAATTTGGTATCGTTTCGGATCTATGTTTATTGACATTCTTCTGGCTGTGACATTTCCTAGGCTTTGGTAAGTTCACTAGAAAAGAAAATTGATGAAACCGAGAGGAAATTTGAAGAAACGAATAAATTGAGTGAAGAGCGGTTGAAGCAGGCTTCGGAGGCAGAGTCAAAAATGATTGATTTAAAGACTGCAATGCAAAGGTAAATACAATTGCTTATATATTTTTGCCAAAATGGGTCAATGTCTTATCTGATGCCATTGAAATTTTCCTTGATCAACTTCTGGTATTATGGTTTTATTGCCTACATCTCTTCTCAGGCTTGAAGAAAAGCTTTCTGACATGCAAACCGAGGACCAAATTATGCGGCATGAATTGAAGAATTCAGCTTCTAGAAAAATGTCAGGAAATTTATCAATGAAAGCAATTCAGGTACCATGCCAGTTCCCTCCTTCTACCTTGTTTCCTTTTTGGTTGCATAGGGCAGCTGAGATATTTGCTAATCCTTGCCCTTGCATTTTGCAGGAAAATGGACATCATGTGAGTGAAGAACTTAAAGCTACTGTAGATTACTTTTAATTGTGTACAAGTATATTAGTTACATATTTGGTGCCTTGACATTTCTAAGAGCCTGTTCCTACAGGAACCTCAAAGTTCTGCACCTGTAAAGAAATTTGGTATTTCTGATAGTATATTGAGGAGATCCCAGATTGAACGGCAACAAGTATGTGCTTACAAAAAAAATTGACCTAAATTTCTGTCTATTTTCTTTCATTTTGAGTACACTGAAAAACTGTATTAAAAGAAAATAAGTGAACAAGCAGTCCACTGAGAGGACCTTACAACCCAATGGGAGGCAACCTACATTTTCAATTGAAGTTCATTTGGACTTGGTTTTTAATTTGGCCACTCATCTGTGTGGTGCAGGAGAATGTAGATGCTTTAATTCAACGTGTCACAAAGAATCTTGGATTCAGTCAAGAAAAACCAGTTGCAGCATTTACCATATACAAGTGTCTTCTCCATTGGAGATCATTCGAAGTTGAAAAGACTAGTGTGTTTGATCGTCTCATTCAGATGATTGGTTCTGCAATAGAGGTGATTGAAATTTATTGTTGGCTCCTTTTGTATTTCTTTTTCCTACTCAGATGCTCAAAAGATTTGCTATTTATGGTACGTTTAGGGAATACCAGAAGCTTTTACATAGTGATCTCTGTTCAGATCATAAGATTCATTATGTTTAAGTTAAATTTGCACATTGTTACCTAAAGAAAACTGGACTTTATCCACACCTCTTACCTTTTTTATTCATGGCAAATGATGAGAAATATTGAAGCGAATCAAGAAAATAGCAATTAATGATATTGTGACTGAGTTATCAAAAACACTGAGAGCCCTTGAGCAAATTGACTTTTCTCATCTTTCTTGCTTCTGATAGAGTTATATGCTTTGAAGACTATAGTTAGAGTTCGATGTTTTCATCCATTCTGTTTTTGGTATGCATATGTTGAATATTTGATTCTCCCAATTATTATATGCCATATATAAAAGATTTTATATTGTTACCTTTTGTATTTCAATTTGAATTTAAATTTGAATTGTTTCCATATTATTTTATATTTCCGTTTAAGGTAATATTGTATGCCTATAAATAGGCTTCTATTGTAATAGAATTAGTATCACGAATGATAAAAATTATTCCTCTCTTTATATTTTTACAGCTTAAAGTTTTTGTAACCAGTAAAGCAGGTTGCACTAGGGAATTTACACATGCCTAAGTGCACAAACACACGGTCACACCTACACTAAATGAAGAAAAAGCAAAAGAAGAATGGAAGAAGAATCATGAAGTGAAGGAAAAAGAAATTATTTTTGATTCAGTGAACTGAAGTCTAACATGCTTGTTGTGTGCAATATATTGCAGAACCAGGATAACAATAGTCATATGGTTTATTGGCTATCCACTACATCTACGCTGCTGTTCTTGCTTCAATGGAGTTTGAAGGCTGCACAAAAGCCTCCCCAACCAACGTCATTTTTTGGGAGGATGACCCAAGTAGATATATATCTATCCATTCATTTATATTTTCTATAAACCAGTTTGTGCATGAATATGATTGCTTCTAATACATTTGTCATATAATTAATATCATTTAACATTATATAATGTTTCTCAGGGTTTCCGTTCATCCCCTTCTTCTTCCAATATTCAAGTTGATGCAATGCGCCAGGTTGAGGCCAAGTATCCAGCTTTGCTTTTTAAGCAGCAGCTTTCAGCATATGTGGAGACATTTTATGGAATCATTCGAGACAATTTTAAGAAGGATTTGTCACCACTTCTTACTTCTTGTATTGAGGTAAAACGATCCTGAGTTTACTTAGTTTCTTTATCATCTGATTTTTTCTTGTATCCTAGCTTTCTACCGTTTGATTTTTCCTATGACTTATTAGCTTTTCATCTTGTTTTCTGTGTTATATATTGTTGTGCTTTAGTATTTCAAGGTGACCTTTTCACGTATAAGTTATGATATATTGTGTTTTAAAGCATTCACAAAAAAAAAAAAAGAAAAAAAAAAAAGAAGATTTTATTGTGTAATCAACTGATGATTGATTTATTGATTGTGACATTGTATCTACAATCTTGATTAGTTTCAATTCTAACTTTGAAGTTCTTTCTTTGCTATCCTGTTCACCATTCTTGTGGTAGGTTTCTGGTCGTACTCTAAACATGTAACATTGTTTATGGTGTGTAAATTTTTGTGAAAATGTTTAATTGCTGACTAAATGCCAGTTTGATAGGCTGGTGGCTGGATTGGTGTAGTTTCAAAGATATGTCTGTCGTACTACATTTGAATGCTTTTTGGACATTAAAATATTGAAGTTGATGTTATATTAATGGGGTTTGAAATTGTTTAGTCTCATGATGTCATTCTTAATTGAAATTATGTGCTAGTGCTTTTGTTTTAGGTCAATTAGTTATATCCTAGAACTGAAATTGTTTAACTCCATTAATGTTTCATCTCGATGATCAGGCACCAAAGATATCTCAAGGAACTGATCTACAATCATCTAATCCACCATCTAGTCCGCCATCTAGTCCGTGGAATGACATTATTAAGAACCTTAATGGACAGCTCTCTATATTGAAAGAAAATTTTGTATGGGATTTCCACTTTTGTTGATATCAAAGTCAATGATGATCTTGTTTTCGATGTGTGTTAAACTAATGGTTATCAATGTTTTAGGTTCCTCGAGTTCTAGTACAGAAGATCTTCACACAACTTTTTTCTTATATTAATGTACAGCTCTTTAATAGGTAAAAGTTTTGTCCAATCTTAGTTACCTATCTTTGTTTGAAGTTATATTCCTCCATTCACTTATTAATGTCGCGTTATTGCTGATACAGCATTCTTCTTCATCGAGAATGCTGCACATTCAGCAATGGAGAATATGTGAAGTCGGGGTTGGACGAATTAGAACTTTGGTGTTCCCAAGCAGAAGATGAGGTACTGTTTTGATTGCTGATAGGTGCCTGTGAAATGGCACATTTTCACGTTTTTGAGTAATCCTCCTTGCATGAGTTTCTTTTTTTCCAATCTTGATTGTATCTTAGAGTTGTGTATAAGTCTATCTGAAGTGTCAAGTATTGCTTGCTTGAAAATTCTTGTTGCAGTACGCAGGTTCAGCTTGGAATGAACTCAAGCACACAAGAGAAGCTGTTGTATTCTTGGTATGTTTCTTTATTGAATGTATGACAAAACACAAGCAAGGTTACTTATCTTTTATGCGTTCTGTATATTGTGATATATGATTCTTTTTAAATGTCTGCATTCATTTTGTATGCCTTGTTATCTACTGTCTCTGTACTCTTCATTTTTTTTTTTATAGGAAACAAAAAATAATTACTTCCTATTTACTTCCTTTCTGTACTCTTCATGTCTGATGCATTATATTTCATCTCATTATATGTTGGGAAGGTTATGCTGCTATGACACTCCATAAAAGTTCATATGCTTTGAGGTTTCCAGAGACTAGGTATTGCAGGAATAAAGTGGTGCCCTCCTTCAAAATAGGGGGTTTCAAGGCCAAGATATATAGCAAAAGGGTTTGTCATTGACATGCTGAATTGTCTTAAGAGAGTATCAGCTTTTTAGAATACTGCCAGTCTCTGTTGTTGAAATACACCCATTCATTATTTATCTGGGTTTTGAGATTGGTGTTAGGATAGCTGCCTAGGGCCAACCTTTAATAAGCAATGAACTTTTTGACCTTCATTGATGACTTCTTTTTATTAGATCTATTAGGAAGTATTGATGAATTAAAGGATTAGGTAGTGGAGACTTGTTGTATGAAGCCTCCCTTTGATCAAGATAAAGATTTTCTTTTGACTAGGAAGACTCTAATAAGGATCATAAATGTACAGTCAATAGCTTTGATCAAGCAGTGATGAAGCTGTCATGGGCATGTATGCAGAATTTTGAGATAATTGGTGTCTTCATATGTCTTCTTCTTATGATTGAAGTCTTTATATGTCTTTTTGAATTGACAGGAAATTCCACTAATTAGTGAGAGAACTATCTTTCAAGGATTCTTTATGTTGAAATTCATGTGTGATACAAAATCCCACATTGAAGAAGTATACATAAAAAAATTTCAAGATACTAATTGGCTTGCAACTCAAAAGATAATTTTTTTTAGTTTTATATTGATCTATTATATATTAATCCATTTCAAATATTGATTTCTAACATGGTAGCATACATTCTAGCCTATGCTTGTCTATTTATATGCAGTTGTATATGTACGTCAATATAACTGGGGTATGACATTTATGAAATTGTCGTAATTGTTAGTTAATTAGAAGAATTAAGCTTTTACAATAGGGATGAAGAGGTTAACATTTACAGGATAGAGTTCGATTTTGAACATCTTTGTGGGTCTCTGTTTCAAAATTTAAACATTCCTTCTTTTTCATCCACTTAATATGGGATTCATCACTAATTTTGTATATCATAGGTATTTTGTTGATTTTAAATAAGGGTGCAAAGAGTAAGTTGTACTTTTTATAGTTTTGAAGCGACTTAACTTTGTACAGGTTCTGAATTTCTTTTAAGAGATTCCAGGTTTTGGGACAGCTTGTTCACTTTATAATGCTTTCTCATTCATAAAATTCTTTTGTGTACACACAAGAAAAGAAATGAAAAAAAGAAAAAAGAAAGAAAGAAAGGGACTTCTCACTTTGTGTTGGACTGATTCCAAAAAACCTGCTATAAATTCTTAGTTTCCATAATTTATATGCATCTAGATATGTTTTAGGCATTTGGAAATATGTTATATATGAACATAATGCAGTGATTATCAGCAGTTTGTTCATACATCAATGATTTTAAGTCTTTATGACTATTTCATCTCTATTAATTAGCATTTCTAAAATAGTTTTAAACATTTTTGTTGTTCGATTTCAGGTAATACACCAGAAGACTAGAATATCCTACGATGAAATTACAAATGACCTCTGCCCAGTAAGTCTCTGTGTGTGTGTGTGTATGTGACAGTAGCTTCATTATCATGTTTAATAAATAGAGAGCCAGTGGCAACAACAATTGCATGATTTGCTTACAATTGAATCGCGGATTCTTGCAACAAGATATTCAAAAATGCTGATGTCTACCTGGAATTATTCACAAGCAATTTTGCGTACATGCTATATATTTTGTGAATAATGTTTTCCTGAAGTAATGTATTTTTGAATAGTTACGGCATTATTATATTCAATATGATAAATTAGAGTTAAATATATAAAATAATATTTGAAGATTCTCTTTCTCATTGGTGCTTACTGTCTTCAGGTCTTGAGTGTTCAGCAGCTTTATAGAATATGTACACTGTACGGCGATGAGAACTACGATACCCCAAGTGTATCCCCAGATGTAAGGCAATTTAAATTATTTTCCTATATATGGAGAACAAATTAGTCAATTAGACATTAGAATATCTTTCCAAATTTGGTTGAGAGGTTTATTTTCATGTTAATCTGGTTTTTCACCTTTTCTTTCGACAGGTTATTTCTAGCATGAAAGTTATAATGACAGACGACTCCAATGATGATGATACCAACTCCTTTTTATTGGACGACAGTTCTAGGTAAACCAAATGTACAGAAGTAAAAGAAGAGAATAATGTTGTGTCTTTTTATGGAAAACTAATGTTTCAAGCTCCTATTGATTTTGCCTTGTAAACACAGCATTCCTTTCTCAATCGATGAAATTTCTGGTGCTCTTGATGTGAAAGAATTTTCAGATGTAAAACCTGCTGCAGAACTTCTAGAGATTCCAGACTTCCAATTTTTACAGGAATAAGGCCATGATAGCCAATTTTATCTCTCCATGTTCCACTTCTGCTCAAGATCAAATTGATGTTTGATCTTCCCGTAAATGCCGCATTGTAAATCCCCACCCCGATATTCTTTTCTTCATTTTAGGTATGTTTTTACTTGACCGCATCCATTGCCCCCCCCAGGATGTAATATTATTCTTCGAATTACAGTTGTATAATTTCATTAGGCCGGTTCTGTTAGTTCAAGGGGCAAGGATGGGTTTTCCAATATCTTTGTTTCTTAAGTTGGTCACTTGGGGCTAGCATTCTTTGTAGGGATGATAGGAAGGAAAATGTAATATGATGGGAGAGAGCTGTTGTTATGACTTCTCCGGCCTCAGTTTCTTATTGTACAAAAGTAACAGAATACGCCTAGATTTCTATAGTTTTATAATAATTTCATTTAATTATCAGACCAAGAACACATATATGAGTGCTCCCACGTACACATAACACACACAATCATAACAATGTGGTTACTGGATATCTATTTGAGATATATATATATATATGCACATAAAGCATTCAATGTCACTGCTCATTGTATTTGTATTTGGACCTTTTGGTGCCTCCAGAAGATGCTGTGGACAAAGGAAATGTAATTCTGAAACTTTATAACATTCTTTGTTTCTTCTTCTCTATGTCTTCTTTATAATAGAACAAATGGGGTTAGTATATTCTTCTTTTCATCGATTATAGTTTTCATTTTATCCGGCTGGGATTTGGGGCGACGAATCCAGTGTTTAAGTTGCTATAAATGTGGCGTTTTGGATTATAATTCTCTCAGGTTTTTGAATTAATCTCTTGTAGAATTTTACACTCAAATTATAAATGAAATTGTTACATGTAAGTTATAAATGAAATTTTACACGTCAGATGTAAATCGTCAGTTTCTCTGTTTAACTTGTAACTTATCTCTCTTCCAATTCTCTTAGTAAATTTCTCTTTCTTCCGAATCTTCTTGTAACTTTTCTTTTCTAAATTTTAACTTTCTCGCTCTCTAAATACCATAACAAAACTAAAAAGTTTGGGTGTGAAAACAGAGAAAAATGTAGAGATAGAATTAGAAAAAGAGAGAGAACGATATGAAAAAAGAGAAGAGTTATTGATTGCAAATAGGGGTATTTTGGTCTCACCATAACTAAAGTTTACAAGAAAAGAAAAGTTATTGGTGTGGATAAATTTTAAATTTCCCATAATTTAAAGGGCTAGCTAAAGGCTAAACTAAGAATTTCTTCTATGGTGTTTATTGATTGAATAAAGGTCTTATCTTAAAGTGAGTAGTAGCTATGTGCTTGGATGATATGAAAACCATTAAAGTGAAGCATGTTTGAACTTTGAAGAAGAATAATATACTAAGAAGAGTAAGCTCTTGAATAACCCTTTCGGCTTTTGTGTTGATACTTTCCTTTAGAAGATATGAGATTTAAAAGTGGAAATTAAAAGAAAGTTGAAGGTATGGGTAAGCTCAAGGTTCAAAGCAGAAAAGAGGATAGGACATGAGTCATGAGTCATGACAGAGACCACCGGTATTATTTTTAGCACATGGAGGTGGTGTTGTTGTTGCAGAATTTCATTTTATCATTAAAGATGAGACTGAGATTCCCTGTTGACCGTTTCTTTAATTTGCTGCTCATTCTCACCCAACTAGTGTTTGCAATATATATTCATCATCATCATGTGATGACATGTGTAGCCATGTTTCACATTTTCTCATCAATCATGAATGCATGAGTCTCTAAGTGAGAGAATATTTGACTGAATAATATTATTTCCAGTTATTACCGTTGTGGAGTTAGTTGATATTAAATAATATCATGTGCATGCCTCGTGTTTCTTGGGATGCTTATTCTTCTTCTTCTTCTTCTTGTTTAATATGTAATGAATTGAGCTGATATGCTTTCATGGTGGGATGGACCATATATATAACCTACTTCACTTAACGTACCCATTCATTGAATCGATTTTTTGGGGATGCATGGAACATCTTTAAACTAAATCTCTGTTAAGAACATGTCATGTCAGAGAGATAAAATGAAAAAAAAAAAAAAAAAACATTTATTTCTCTATGATATACTATACTAGAAAAGAATCAAACATGAATCTATCTACTTGTGTTCAAATTTAATTTAGTCATCAACTACTTCTCAAATTTGAAATCAAATCAATTCTGTCTTGTCCTTCTCCTTACCCATACACCATACCTAGGGTTATAATCTATTCATTCTCTGGTATTTTTGGAGCACATAGATTTTGATCCAAACATGAAGTTGGAATCTAGTATACTATATATGTTCCACGAGAATTAATTGTGTGGGACAATCTCATGGTGAAATACTAATATTGTGGGGAAAACATGCATAAAAACACAATTGTGGGGAAAACATTTAAGTGAAAATTGTCAAGTTTAACCTAACAGTAGTTTGTGGAAATTTGTTTTTAACCACTGTTTTGATTGTCACTTCTTCAAAAACAATTTCACTCCAACTAAGAAAATTACAAAAAGTCCATAAAAATACCATCTTGTTATAATAAAATTTAAAGATAGTAGATGATGATGATGATTAATTATAGAACAAATAAATAAATAAATAAGAAATAGAAAAACATGAGAAAGAAACGAGAGAGTGGAGGAGGAGAGAAAATATATTGCCTTTATATTGATTGAGTGGGTATCAGATTTTTTCTACAACAACCTTTTAGTAATTACAATGAAAGCCATATATATAGGCAAGAAGAGAGGGGTGATTGATGTAATATTCCACTCTTAAACATGAAGCAAACCATAGGAGCTTGCCATGTGGCATGGATTATTCAAGAAGCCAATGAGTTCATGTGGTGTAAAAGCCACACACGTGTAACACTCCCCCTCGGATTTTTCACCACTTGTATTTTAATTTGCTAGGAAAAACCCAGTGGGACAAAAACCTTAGCAAAGTATATACAATGATCTTCTGGATCAAGTGGTGTGAACGGGTTCAGAACTGCCTCATTAAAACCTTTCCGGTAAAACCCAATGGGACAAAATCCGGTAAAAGAAAAAAGAGTACAGTATACAAATATCTATTCAAAAATTTTGCTCCCCCTGAATGAAATTTCAATATCAATCCTGTAATTTACAAAGCCGACTCATGCCAATTCCGTATACTAGTTTCTCAAAAGTTGATGTAGGCAATGTTTTGGTAAACAGATCTGCAAGATTATCTGTAGACCGTATTTGTTTAACATCAATTTGTCGGCTCTGTTGAAGTTCATGAGTATAGAAGAATTTATGAGAAATATGTTTGGTTCTATCTCCCTTGATATATCCTCCTCTAACTTGAGCAATACAAGCCGCATTATCTTCGAATATTGGTGTTGGCATTTCTGTAGATAATGGAAATCCACAAGTATTTTGAATATGATAAATAACTGACCTTAGCCACATGCATTCTCGGCTTGTTTCATGAAGTGTAAGGATCTCAGAATGATTAGAGGATGTAGCAACAAGAGTTTGCTTTGTGGAGCGCCAGGAGATTGCTGTGCCATTATATGTAAAAACATATCCCGTTTGTGAACGGGCTTTATGAGGATCAGATAAATACCCGGCACCAGCATAACCAATTAAACCTGAAAAGTTGTTGGATTTTGAATAATATAATCCCAAATCTTTCGTTCCACGAAGATAACGAAAAAGATGTTTAATCCCATTCCAATGTCTCCGAGTTGGTGCTGAACTGAATCTAGCAAGCAAATTTACTGAAAATGTGATATCTGGTCTAGTACATTGAGCCAGATATAATAAAGCACCAATTGCATTAAGATATGGTACTTCAGGACCAAGTATCTTTTCATCATCTTCAAGTGGCCAGAATGGATCTTTCTTAGGATCAAGATTTCTAACAACCATGGGGGTACTTAATGGATGAGCATTATCCATATTAAATCTTTTCAGGATTTTTTCAATATATGCTGATTGATGGATAAGTATTCCGTCTGATTTACGCTCAATCTCCAGGCCGAGACAATATTTTGTTTTCCCTAAGTCTTTCATTTCAAATTTCCTTTTCAAATATTCAGCAGTTTTCAGGAGCTCTTCAGGAGTTCCAATTAAATTCATATCATCAACATAAACTGCTATAATAGCAAATCCAGATTCTGATTTCTTTATGAATACACATGGACATATGGGATTATTGATATATCCCTCTTTAGTTAAATATTCACTGAGGCGGTTGTACCACATGCGCCCAGATTGCTTTAATCCATACAAGGACCTTCGTAATTTAATTGAATATAAATTATGAGGTCTAGAGTTGTATGCTTCTAGCATTCTAAATCCTTCAGGGATTTTCATGTAAATATCATAATCGAGTGAGCCATATAGGTAGACAGTTACTACGTCCATAAGACGCATTTCAAGTTTTTCTGAGACAGCCAAACTTATCAGAAATCGAAACGTAATTGTATCCATTACTGGTGAATACGTCTCATCAAAATCAATACCAGGTCTCTGTGAGAAACCCTGTGCTACGAGTCGTGCCTTATATTGCACCACCTTGTTTTCCTCATTACGTTTCCGTACAAAAACCCATTTGTATCAAACAGGTTTGACGTCTTCAGGCGTCTGGACTATTGGTCCAAATACTTTACGTTTGGTTAATGAAGTCAATTATGCTTGAATTGCTTCTTTCCATTTAGGCCAATCAGATCTTTGCCTACAATCGTCGAGGTTATAAGGCTCACAATCATCATTTAAAATTTCAGTAGCCACTGTGTACGAAAATATATCATCAATGATTGTTTCTTTACGATTCCACATTCTTCTTGTATAATTTATAGAAATTTCTTCATTTCTAGGTTCTTGTATCTCTTCAGAGATTTCTTCCCCTGCGGGGGTTTCTTGTGTCCTTTCAGGGACATCTAACTCTTGTGGAGTTGATTTAGAGAAAGTGGATTTATTTATAATTTCAGGAGTATGATCCTGATATTTTGTTTTCTTCCTTCGGGGAACAGTATCTTTCGAACCAAGTGGCCTACCACGCTTCTGGCGTACAGTAGATGATTCTTTTGCTATTATTTGTTTAGATTGTTCTCCTGGAACAATCACCCATACTGGTACATTAACAGCTGGGATGTGTGATTTTGTTACCCTAGTAGCATCTGTAAATGCATCTGGTAACTGATTTGCTATTGTTTGAAGGTGAACTATCTTTCGTATTTCATTCTCACATTGAGATGTGTATGGATCAAGATGAATTAGATTAGGGACTTTCCAAGAAAATTCACGCTTCTCTTCAGGAGAAGTTTTTCCTTTCCCTAATGATGGGAAATTTTTCTCATCGAAATGACAATCTGCAAATCGTGCAGTAAAAAGATCACCAGTTAAAGGTTCTAGATACCTAATAATTGATGGTGAATCTAGACCAACATATATTCCCAAACGCCGTTGGGGTCCCATTTTATTTCTATGTGTAGGTGCAATTGGGACATATACTGCACAGCCAAAAGTACGCAGATGAGAAATATCTGGCTGATGGCCAAATACGAGTTGCACTGGAGAATATTGATGATAAGAAGTGGGACGAAGACAAATTAATGCAGCAGCATGCAAAATAGCATGTCCCCAAACAGAAATTGGTAATTGTGTTCGTAATAGTAAAGTTCTTGCAATTACCTGGAGACGCTTAATAAGTGACTCTGCCAATCCATTCTGAGTATGAACGTGTGGAACTGGATGCTCAACATCAATCCCAACTGATTTGCAATATTCATCAAATGTTTTGGAGGTAAATTCACCCGCATTATCAAGGCGTATTGATTTAATCGGATGATTGGGAAAATGTGTCCGAAGCCTGATAATCTATGCGAGTAACCTTGCAAAAGCAACATTGTGTGTTGATAATAAGCAAACGTGTGACCATCTGATGGATGCGTCAACTAGGACCATAAAATAGCGGAACGGTCCACTTGGTGGATGGATAGGTCCACATATGTCCTCTTGAATCCTTTGTAGGAATGATGGGGATTCAAAGCCAACCTTAGAATGTGATGGTTTTATTACTAATTTTTCTTGTGAACATGCAGTATATAATTTTTCATGGGATAAAAGAATCTTCTGGTTCTTTAATGGATGTCCATGAGAATGTTCAATGATTTTTCGCATCATTGTAGATCTTGGGTGACCAAGACGGTCATGCCAAAGCATAAATATTTTTGGATCTGAGAACTTCTGGTTCATAACTGCATGGACTTCTACATTTCTTATAAGAGTGTAATATAATTCAGATGATAAAGCATGCAGCTTTTCCATAATAAGTTTCTGGCCTGAACTATGAGAAGTAATGCATAGATACTCAATATTCTCATCACTTATAGTTTCTATGTGGTATCCATTACACCGTATATCTTTGAAACTGAGCAGATTTCTTTTGGATCTGCTTGAATATAAAGCATCGTTGATACATATTTTAGTATTGTTTGGTAACAATATCATGGCTCTACCGGAGCCTTCTATCAGATCTGCTGGACCTGATATTGTATTAACATTTGCTTTAAGCAAGGTTAAATTCAGAAAGTATTTCTGATTTCGTAGAATCGTATGTGTCGTCGCACTATCGGCTAGACATATATCTCCTGTATTTTGCTTTTCAATATCACTCATCTTATTGTTTAAAGACATATCTATTAACAAAAACAAAAATAAAATAAATAAAGTGCATATCAGATATAGTGGTAAACAAAAGACATACATATATATATATATATATATATATATACACACACATGGAATATTTACATAAACATGATAACAAAAAGAATATACAAGTAGTACTCAATTGGTGTGGACATTTCCATCACCAGTTGAAGTGGTCACTTTTTCAGTCGGATCATTTAGAAAATCAGAAACATCAAACTGGACATCCATAAAATCTGAATCTTCCAAGAAATTGGTTTCAGGATTCTTTTCCTTTCCTTTTTCTTTGATTGAAGCCTGATAAAGCTCAACTAGATGTTTAGGTGTGTGGCATGTCCTTGACCAATGGTTATGACATCCACATCTGAAACAAACATTATCATCCTTCTTGGGCCCCTTCTGGATATTCTTTCCTTTATCTGGTTTTACCTTATAAACATTCCACTTTTGGGGAGTGTTTTCATTATGACCTCGACCTCGACCCCAACCCTGACCATGGCTAGGACCACGACCACGACCACGACCACGACCATGACCACGGTAGGAACCGCGACCGCGACCACGACCGCGACCATGACCGCGACCATGACCGCGAGTATGTCCTCCGATAGTGTTGGCATTCACTTCTGGGAATGTTGTAGAGCCGGTCGGGCGTGATTCATGATTCTTTATTAAGAGTTCGTTGTTTTTCTCGGCAACCAGGAGACATGAGATAAGTTCTGAATATTTTGAGAATCGCCGTTCTCGATACTACTGTTGTAATATCATGTTTAGGGTTGCACATTGGGGAAATGGGGATGGATATAGGTTCCCCCATCCCCATCCCCACTTCTCAAACCCTTCCCCCCCCTATTTCCCCATTTGGGGAAAATGGGGATGGGGGAGTTTTGGGGGGAGGTCCCCCCATCCCCATCCCCATCCCCATTTCTCCATTTTCCCCGTTTCCCCGTTTACCCCATTCCCCCATTTCCCCATTTGGTTGAAAATTACAAATTAAACTAAACATAAATAAATTCCATTACAAATGCAAAAGAAAATACATTATAAATAATGTCAAATATATATATATATATACACATTACAAAATAATGTCAAAGAAAATACATTACAAAATATATATAATTATTTTTATAATATTTTAGGGGAAATGGGGAAATGGGGATGGGGGGAGGTCCCCCCATCCCCATCCCCATTTCACTATATTAATGGGGAAAATGGGGAATGGGGATGGAGGAGGGTCTCCCCATCCCCATCCCCATCCCCATTTCAATTTGGGGATGATTTTCATCCCCCCCCCCCCCAATTTCCCCAAAAAAATTTCCCTCGAATGGGGATGGGGAAGGGGAAGCTGGGAAATGGGGATCCGGGGGAAAATGTGCAACCCTAATCATGTTAGAGGCATGAAAGGTTGTAAATGTTTTTTCCAACATATCATTTTCTGTCACATCCTGACCACACAATTTCAGCTGTGTAGTGATTTTGAATAAGGCAGAATTGTATTCAGAAACTGATTTAAAATCTTAGAAGCGTAAATGTTGCCACTGATATCTAGCATTTAGTAACGCAACATCAGGTTGGTTATCAAATCGATCTTTCAGTTCCTGCCAAAGAACATCTGGTTCCGTGACAGTTAGGTACTGAGTTTTTAGATCTTCATGTAAGTGGTGGCGGATAATAACCATGGCTGTAGATTTGTCCTGTTCAGATGCATCAGCCCCATTTTTAATAGTATAATACAATCCTTCTGATTTCAGGAGTAATTTTGTATCAATAACCCATGACATGTAATTTTCTCCTGACACTTCTAGTGCAGCAAATTTTAGACTTGCAAGCTTTGGCATGGTTATAGCTTCTGATTATCTGAAAAATTACAATCGGAGTCAGAACTTCTGGTCTTATAAAAATCCGAGGAATTTAAATATTTGTTTGTAAGTAAATAAATTCAGAACTTCAGGTTCCATTAATGATAAATAAATCCATGAACTCCAGGTTCTGGATGAGTGACCAAATTGTTTAAATAAATAAAAATTGCATAAAAGTAAATAAAGTGCGAGAAAGTAAATTGCGTAAAAAAAATAAAGTGCGAGAAATTAAATTCAGAACTGCAGGTCCTGGTATTAATAAATAAAAGTCTAGAAACTTCAGGTTCTAGTAATAATAAATTCAGAACTTCAGGTTCTGGTAATAGATCTAGGAACTTCAGGTTCCAATGGTAATAAATTCATAAGCTTCAGGCTTTAGTAATAAATTCAGAACTTCAGGTTCTGGAAATAACACATCATGCTGATAACGTATTATAATAAAATTTAAAGATAGTAGATGATGATGATGATTAATTATAGAACAAATAAATAAATAAATAAGAAATAGAAAAACATGAGAAAGAAACGAGAGAGTGGAGGAGGAGAGAAAATATATTGCCTTTATATTGATTGAGTGGGTATCAGATTTTTTCTGCAATAACCTTTTAGTAATTACAATGAAAGCCATATATATAGGCAAGAAGAGAGGGGTGATTGATGTAATATTCCACTCTTAAACATGAAGCAAACCATAGGAGCTTGCCATGTGGCATGGATTATTCAAGAAGCCAATGAGTTCATGTGTTGTAAAAGCCACACACGTGTAACACATCTTTTACTTTCCGCCTTTCTTCCCTTCTTTTTATCTCACTAATTTCGTAAGGGTCGTTTGTTTTTTATCTGAAGACTAAACAATACTGAATTTTACTAAATAGTGATTTAAAACTGAAACCAAATAACATGTTTAGAAAAACACTTCTAATATTTTATGAAACTTTTACGAATGAGAGAGAGTTCTAGTGAGAGAAAACCTAACTCTCTTGGCCATGAAGAGAGTCAGGATGAAATCAATGGTAGGGTTGAAAGAAAGGATTTCCGAGATGTTTTGTTTTCCATCTTCTTCGACAATCTGAATCCAGATGTGAAGGTGAAGGATCTGTGGAGCTTTTTCAAGGTGTATGGAAGAGTGAGACATGTTTTCCTCTCAGTGAGGAATAGCCATAGACGCAAAGGCAAAAATGATCAAAACATCATTATTACACATTGCCCATGTTAGAATCCCTGCATTGGAAAAAAATGATCAGAACATCATTATATGCAAAGGATATCTATAATCAGTTTTAAGATACAATTCATCATTTAATTCCATAATGGTATTTTTAAAATTGTACTGTACATTATATTGCCAGATTTTCATTTGGCATTGATGAAAATTTGGAATGTTGTAGGATTGACAGCGACGAGTTCTCTCATTGGATGTCAGACAATTCCCTCCTTCTCAATTTTGTCTAGCATGTTTTCTTTTTTGTATATTAAGTAGTTAAATAGTCTAGGACTATTGTTGTTGTTGGTGGTGGTTGGTTCAATTTTCTGATATATCACTAATTCCCTTTGAAATTATGAAACAGAATTGTGTTCCTTATTTAGATTGTTTGTCCTCTACTTGTACTATCCTGGATAGATGTCGTGATTAGGTTGCTTTTTTAAAGTATACAAACATTGATCCGGAAATTTTTTTTAATCGATTTCATGAATGGTTTATTAAGAGTATCATGTCCTATCAAAATTGGCAGTGTATTTCATTTGATGCCCGAGTATATGCTAGGCATGTTCATTTGGTTTAGGCATTGTAATTTATACACATATAAGTGGATGTAGCATTTTAATTTATTCATTTATGTGATGTTTTTCAAGTGTAGGTTTGTCTTTGTCAACACCCAATGAGTCCACTCAGCATCAAGAGTAGGCCCTGAACCTTCTTCTTTAATTCTCTGAGTTTTGAATTGAGGACCGATGCTGGGTAAAGTGGTAGCTATTTCAACATAAACTTCGATTGAGTTCTATCATTTATTTTTATTGTTGGGCAATGTCACTTTTCTGAAAGCGAGGCTGAGGCTGAGGCTTTACGATGCTGATTTGAATGATGCATAGTTGAAGGTAAATGAATTGAGGGTGTTGTCTTTGTTTATCTATAGATTAAAAGACATGGACCGATCTCTGGAAAATGCAATTGAGTTGAAGATAGATGAAATCTGGACCCAATTGGAAGAGTCATTTGCATGATCTTTCAAGTAAATAACAACTCAATATTTGTTAGCTCTAGCTATAGGACCAGCCTCCATATATTGCAATAGATGCTGACTTTTGTGTCACTCATTCAATGGCTAAAAATGTTGATGCATTTTTACTTTGAGACTCAGGTTTTTAGATTTTCGGATTTTTAACTCAACATAAATTTTTAGATTTTTGAATTTTTCAGTTGTTGGTATTGCTTTTCAGTTGTGTGTAGATGGCCAAGAGTAAACGAAAGAAGAAGGTCCTGTCATGAATGGTCTATTAAGAGTATCATGTCCTGTCAAAATTGGCAGTGTATTTCATTTGATGCCCGAGTATATGCTAGTTATGTTCATTTGGTTTAGGCATTGTAATTTATACACATATAAGTGGATGTAACATTTTAATTTATTCATTTATGTGATATTTTTCAAGTGTAGGTTTGTCTTTGTCAACACCCAATGAGTCCACTCAGCATCAAGAGTAGGCCCTGAACTTTCTTTAATTCTCTGAGTTTTGAATTGAGGACCGATGCTGGGTAGAGTGGTAGCTACTTCAACATAAAATTCGATTGAGTTCTATCATTTGTTTTTATTGTTGGGCAATGTCACTTTTCTGAAAGCGAAGCTGAGGCTAAGGCTGAGGCTTTACGATGCTGATTTGAATGATGCAGAGTTAAAGGTAAATGAATTGAGGGTGTTGTCTTCGTTTATCCATAGATTAAAAGACATGGACCAATCTCTGGAAAATGCAATTGAGTTGAAGATAGATGAAATTTGGACCCAATTGGAAGATTCATTTGCATGATCTTTCAAGTAAATAAAAACTCAATATTTGTTAGCTTCAGCTATAGGACCAGCCTCCATATATTGCAATAGATGCTGACTTTTGGGTCACTCATTCAATGGCCAAAAATGTTGATGCATTTTTGCTTTGAGACTCAGGTTTTTAACTTTTCGGATTTTTAACTCAACATAAATTTTTAGATTTTTGAAATTTTCAATTGTTGGTATTGTTTTTCAGTTGTATGTAGATGGCCAAGAGTAAACGAAAGAAGAAGGTCCTGTCATGAATGGTCTATTAAGAGTATCATGTCCTGTCAAAATTGGCAGTGCATTTCATTTGATGCTCGAGTATATGCTAGGTATGTTCATTTGGTTTAGGCATTGTAATTTATACACATATAAGTGGATGTAGCATTTTAATTTATTCATTTATGTGATGTTTTTCAAGTGTAGGTTTGTCTTTGTCAACGCCCAATGAGTCCATTCAGCATCAAGAGTAGGTCCTGAACCTTCTTTCATTCTCTGAGTTTTGAATTGAGGACCAACGCTGGGTAGAGTGGTAGCTACTTCAACATAAACTTTGATTGAGTTCTATCATTTGTTTTTATTGTTGGGCAATGTCATTTTTCTGAAAACGAGGCTGAGGCTTTACGATGCTGATTTGAATGATGCAGAGTTGAAGGTAAATGAATTGAGGGTGTTGTCTTCGTTTATTCATAGATTAAAAGACATGGACCAATCTCTGGAAAATGCAATTGAGTTGAAGATAGATTAAATCTGGACCCAATTGGAAGAGTCATTTGCATGATCTTTCAAGTAAATAGCAACTCAATATTTGTTAGCTCCAACTATAGGACCAGCCTCCATATATTGTAATAGATGCAGACTTTTGTGTTACTCATTCAATGGCCAAAAATGTTGATGCATTTTTGCTTTGAGACTCAGGTTTTTAGATTTTCAGATTTTTAACTCAACATAAATTTTTAGATTTTTTAATTTTTCAGTTGTTGGTGTTGTTTTTCGGTTGTGTGTAGATAGCCAAGAGTAAACGAAAGAAGAAGGGCAAAAATGTGGTACCTAATGGTGGGTGGCCTAACCCCAACTACGAGAAGAGGTTTAGCTACTCATTGATCCCAGCCAAGCACCGTAACTCTGTCTCCCATGATATGGCCATCATACTTTACTACATATCCAAGAAGTTGAAGTTCGATATTGGGACTCACATCCATTGGAGGATGGTAGAGATAGGGAAGAAGAAATCCACGGTCCTTGCCTTCCATGTCTCATAACACATTTTATGGAGAAGGCAAGGTTGAGAGTTGATGACTCGGCTGATGGCATTAAGAGTTCCCATATGTGTGGGCGAAAGGCCTACAACGAGGTCGTTGGGCCTAAAGAGGTTTTGAAACTTCTCACCGATGCATAATAGAGAGCAGAGAAGAGGATGCTGGAATAAGAGGCAGCATCAATAGAGAGAGGAGAGGACTCATATGAGGTTGAGTCAGAGGACTTAGAAGATTCAGACGACTTCGAGGATGAGACCCAGCAAATGCCCGATTGGGGGCAGAAATTGTTCCAGAGCGTTAAGACCATAATCGTGGAGTTTCGAGGGTCTAGGAGGTCAAACCATTATCCTATAGAAAGAGGTAACAGGTATGATTGATAGTTGTATTAGACATTCGTAGGGTTTTTCTATATTTTTTTATTATATTTTTTGGTGCTGGACCAGTAGATTATTTTTTTTAGAGCATCTCCTTTAGTAGCAGAGGTGGATTGTTGAGCTAGATACAGAGACAGAGGATGCAGAGACAGAGGATGCAGAGATAGAGGATACAGAGTAAAGGACGAATAAGAGGCATGACAGTAGAGTAGTAGCCGATTCATTAAAGACTATATAGACCTAGGCTAAGCAGTCAAAGCCATTGACTCCCATCCGTGACATTAAGCATGTGCAAACTGATCCTCTAGCATTAACCCATCATGATAAGACACATATGCAGACCGATCCTCCAGCTCATGATGAGATGTATATGACCGATCCTCCAGTAGCTTAGACCCAGGCCCAATAGCCTAAAAAGGGTTTGGTTTCTTACAATTTCAGATCCTAAGTCAACACTCCTAAAAAATGGGGGTATGGAGACCTACCCTCATTATATATGGACTGCTCCTACCCTCATTATATATGGACTGCAACACTGAAACTGCGAGTTAATTATATTTCTGGATTTACCAACTTGTTTCCGAGAAATTAAACAATGCCTTTGTACGTAGGGGCTCAGATGTGGGTGTGGTGGTGGATCGTAATTTATATAGTTGATCTTATGTTTTTGTTCTGGATTTATTTTGTTTAAAAAGATATTAACGATTGATAACGTGTTTTTACAGGGTACAAATCAGAGAAAAAAAAAAACTCATTATTCTAGATTTTAATGAAGTTCTTGCGCATATAGAGAACAAGAAAAATAATCCAAAATATTTACTTTCAAAATACACAGTTAATGAGAATCAAAAAGGTGAGTATTTATTTATATTATTGCTAATTTTGTACTACTGTTTAATACAAGTATTAATCAACTTTCTCTGTTCTGTTTTAGAGAGGTTGAAACTATGGAATTTCTTGAGTGTTGCTTCCAGAATTTCTAAGTAGCCGTGTGGTCTTCAAAAGAAATGTAACCCTCTATTATATTTTTCTTTATTCCTTTTTTGTAAAGTTCATTTTAAGTATTAATTTAGGAAGAACTGTTATGTATGTTGCATTTCTTTTAGATATATGTTCAAACGTATTATGAATAATTGTTGACCGTTTATTAATTTATAGAAGAAATATTAAACTGGCGCTTGATGATCTGATGGATAAAGATACTCATGACAAGTTGCTTTTTACTTGGGTAAGTAGTTTTATCCAATTGTATTATATTAAAAAAAAAATTCTTGTGGTCTTGGTCTTATGGTCGATTTAAATTAGTTAATCTCTCGAATTGGTGGAGTATTTGTGTGATGTATAATTGTTTATAAAATCTTGATGGATTTTATAATGGTATGGTTTATTTTGCATAGTCGATCCAAATGCACCCCAACAAATTTCAATACTTCGGAAACTGGCAAAAAGCTCTTGGTTCTTAAAAATCTAGAGGAGTGTTGGAATGATAAACTGGTGAAGGGAAAATATAATGAATTTAATACATTGCTCATAGATGATTCTTCCTACAAAGCTTTGTTTAATCCTATAAGCTTTCATTTTCCTTTTCTACTTCTGGGCTATCTAAATAAAACAATTAATTCTTGTTTTTGGATTTGTGTTGAACCTTTAAATAATAGGCACATACCGAAGTCTTTCCAACAACTTTCAATGGTCAAGAGTTGGATGATGAATTAGGTAAAGAATCGATCCACACACAGTTTTCTTTTAAATTTTAGAAAAGTGATTGGTAAATAAATTAACTGCAATTTATAATAGTTACTTTGTAAGCATATCTGCTGAACTACATAGTGGCAATCAAGGCAAATAGAAGTCACATACGTGGGTGGCTTATAGCTCTGAAGATGGTTGCAGTTGGGTGGAAGAATCGGCGTAGTCTTGCTTTGAGACAGAGAGGTTCGAGAATGATTAATGGCAAGGAAAATCACGTGGTTGGCAAAGTAAAATGTGATATGGAAGGGCAGCAAAGCAAGCAGACCTTTTAGATGTGGTAAATGGGTACTAGATCAGTTGTCATGAAGAGGGTTCGAAAGGTTTTGAGAAGAGTATGTCTATGTCTTGGGAGATGGAGAAAAGTGAGGAGGATTGGCTTTCAAAGTGTGCAATAAGAGACCTTAAGTTTTTTTTTTTTTTTCGAGAGGTTTCCAAGGTAAATTCTTATCTATGGTCAATAGATTTATCATTCTGATTGTTTTATTTAAGGGACAAGCACATTTTGTGGTGCTTTGAGTCAATTAACGAGAAGCTTATGTTCATGAATAACATCTCTTTATGGGAGATTTGCTTTTATTCTATGAAGGAATAATCGGATTTTCTAATTCCTAAAACTATGTGTGGTTTGGATAAGGTGCTCGAGGGTTCCTCTGTTGTGTTTGAACTCTCGCTTTTTCATGAAGCTGGGAAGGTATTTTGGAGAGGATACACAAATGAGAAGAAGATTGGATAGAGGGAGGTTGTTATTGCTGGTTCCTCTTGATTGACAATGTCCCTGTAAGATTAATGTGGAGATGAGAAGGGGTTTGTTTGAAGTCTTAATTTCATAAAAGACTTTTTCGGTTGATAATACACAGTTGGAGAGCTTTCTAGGTTTGGTTCCGGTGAGTGGTCATACAAATACAGTTTCTCTTCCATTTAAGGAAACCTCAGGCTAGCTTCAATAAAAGACGGGTATCCCTTTTTCGGTCGTGGATCAGGTGGATGAGATCAAGAAAGTGACAGAAGATGGTGGTAAGGCAAAAAAAAAAAAAAAAAAAAAAAAAAAAAAAAAAAAAAAACATGGTCAAGAAGACCAGACAAAGTAAAGTGGACATGCTCTTGCACAATTCTGATAATTCCAGTTATGAGATGGTTAATATGACAGTCAACCCCATCTTATTTCAGCTTAGAGACAAAAAAGTGGTAAAGCTAATTGGTGATAGAGTTTTTGGTATCACAAGAAGGTGTGAGTTTCGAGGTTCAAAGAGAAAGAAGGGAAAACCTTTCTTTTCAAATATTGTGTTGGATTATGATTCTCTAAAGGAACCAAACAATAAAAAGGTTTATGTAGAGGGATTTTTGTCATCTGCTTCTAAAAAGAAATTAAGAGTGGGGTTGTTTTCAAATTCCAAACTCTTAAGGGGCGATAAGGTGAAAATTGCGAAGTTTACTAAATCTGATTTGGGCAAGGAGTTTAGTTCTTTAGACTCAAAAGTTAAAGACCTATTAGAAGAGAGTTTAAAAAAGCATAAGGGTTGTGAATGCCCATTAGAATATGGTTTAAAAGAGGATGGGGGCTGTGAATGCCCGTTGACAGATTTACACATTGGTTTCATGGATAGTGTTTTGGATTGTGTTGATGGAGGTTTGAATGGCTCAACATAGATTTTTTTTTTGGGTTAGAAATAAGGTGTTTACCAGCCCAACTACAGGTAGCCATTGTGAGAGGCTGGTTCGAAAAGATGGGTCCATGGTAAGAGGTTTATCACTGATTTCGTCAGGTATTACAAAGAAAGGAAGAGAGAGGCGTGGTAAGGTTTTGTTGAAGAGTCACAACATGATTCTAAGGAGCTCTAGTGTTTGTTCAAATCGGAAGAATAAGAAATCAAAGTTAAATATTAAAGAGGGGTGGAACTTGGACGATGAAGTCGCGAATGTGTTGGAAAAAGGAATGGCCTTTAGTCTCAATTTCAATAGGAGGAAGAAGGAATTGTTTGGGATTATTGCTAAGAGGGAGGAGGTGAACGATAATAGGTTTCGAGACTTAGTGAGAAAGTTGGTACACAATCACAAGGTTATTGGGCTTTGAGTTCTCCTGAGTATGGGTCTTTAGTGATGGGTAGGCTTTTCCTTGGTTTTGGTCTGTTTTAGTTTGGGCTTTAGGCTGTGTTTTGTTTGTTCTTTAGGGATTCTCAGTTTTTGTTGCAACTTAGTGTGTTACTGTTTAGGGCTTGTTGGGCCAGGCTAGGGGTGGGGTTTTGTGATGTCTTTAGGCTGTGCCTTTTTGGCTTCTTTTGTATATGGTTAATGACCTTTCTTTGGCATCTTTGAATAAAATTTGCCGTTAAAAAAATGGTTTTTTTATTATTTTTTTTTTTATTTATTTTTTTTTTAACATCTGAATATAATGTCAACTTGTTTGTTTTTTAAAGATAAAATTGTTTGAAAAACAAATAATTTAACATTTATACCCTTATTACTATTAATTGCTATATATTTTAGGGCCAGTTTGGTATTGCTGTAATTTATAGAATAATTGTTGTTAACTGTGCTGAAGAAATAAACAGTTGTGAAGTTAATCGGCAGATGTTTTGTTACTTGTAGTTTTATAACTACTATATATCTCAAAAGTAGTATACATATGTTTGGTAATTTTATTGCAAAAGTGATAGGATTTGTTACAATGACTAAAATAGACATGATTTTAGCACAATACTTATTTTTTTTCATTAATTATATAAATAAAATTAATATTTAAGTAGAATATTTAAATTAGAAAAAAAAAATCCATAAATCAAATCAATATTTGAGTAGAATATTTAATTTAAGATGAAATAAGGTAAAAATGATTTTATCTTGATTTCGTAAGGTTAATAATGACATTTCAAAGCCAACAGAGACGTAGCTTAGCTGGTAGATGGACGAGCTTGGGGTTTAGGCAAATGACTCCCAAGTTAGTGGTTCGAATCTTACCAATGACGAAAACTTTCAAAAAAATACATGGTCCCAAATTAATAGATATTGTCAAAAAATAAAATAAAATAATAACAATGATATTTTAAAAGATTAATTAAATGCTGAAATAGAGTATTCCACATGGTCCCAAATTAATAGATATTGTCAAAAAAAAAAAAAAAAATGATATTTTAAAAGATTCATTAAATGCTGAAATAGATTATTCCATAATCACTTCTAAAAAGTAACTCTTCACCTACTTTTCAAAATTACTGTCAAAACTTTTCAGATTATCAATTCATCACTTCTAGAAATTTTACCAAACATCATTTTAAGTCAAAATTATTAAACAAGTAGATTTTAACTTTTCAAAATCAATACCAAATAGGCCATTAATTTGATATGATGCAAACAACTAAATAACATTAATTTAACAAATCCTAAACCATTTTTATGTAAATATTGATAAGATTTTATTCATGGTTAAGATATAATAAATAATGATATTGAAATAGTTTTGATTTTTACAGAATAAATAAATAAAATTGAAGGTTCAACAACGGAGTAGAAAGTGACAATGTGATTTGTTGGAAGTCAATGTTTAATTATAATACGTCTCTGTAAATATTTGTTCTAGTTATTTACTTGTCCTTCAAGTACAAGTTATTTACTTGTCCTTCAAGTACAAGTTGTTTACTTGTAAATTAATTAGTTTTCCTATTTCAAGAGATACTCTGTATCTTTAGGATTCGTAGTCTTATAGGACTCTGTTTATTGTATTATATATAGTAGTTCATAATCAATGAAAAGGTGTGAGGAAATCATTCACCAAAACCGACTAATCTCTATATGGTATCAGAGCCAAAGATCTTTTTTTTTTTTTTTTTCCCTCAAAGCAAACTCCTTCTTCGTTTCTCATCAGATAAGTGATCATAATGACCACAGAAACTGATCCAAATAATAATCTGCTCTCAACCATGGCCACCGAATCTAACCCAACCACCTCCGCTGTCCCAACTATTCCATCCATTGTTAATGTCATTCCAGTCAGTTCTACGGCTCTTCGCTCGAGCGAATTCCACCTGATCACCATCAACATCGCTGCCCAAGCCCCACTCAAACTCACCACTACCAATTACATGTCATGGAAACTGCAATTTCAGACACTTTTCTATGGGTATGATCTTGTAGGATACATAGATGGCACAAAACCTTCTCCACCAACCACACTCACCGTTGATACAGTCACCACTTCGAATCCAGCCTACACTATCTGGTTTCGTCAGGATCAGCTAATTCTCAATGCTATAATTGGTTCCCTCTCACCTACGATCATCTCCTTTGTTGCTCGAGCAAAGACATCAATGGAGGCATGGAACATACTGGCCAATACATACGCCAAACCATCTCGTGGCCGCATAAAACAAGTCAAAACCCTTCTCAAAAATTCCACAAAAGGTACACAGACTATTACTGACTTTCTTCACTCTGTAAAAGCTCGTGCAGATGAACTTGCTTTACTTGGTGCACCGATGGACGATGAAGATCTCACAGAAAGAATTCTTGATGAACTTGATGACGATTACAAGGAACTGGTCCGTGCTGTCCAAGCTCGTGACACTCCAATCACCTTTGATGACCTTCATGAAAAACTCCTCTCATTCGAAGCAACTGCTCTCAACAAAAAGAAGGATGCCAACTCTTTTCCAGTCACAGCCAACCCAGCAAATCGTTCGAACAATAATTGGCGTCCACAGAACAACAATTGGCGTCCTCAAGCTCCCACTAACACGGGCTGGCGCCCGTCGTCCAACTCCTCCTATACCACCGGTCGGCCTCCCTCTGCTCAAACATCTGGCGGTCAAAACCGTGCAGCCCCACGTCCCTACCTGGGTCGCTGCCAAATGTGTGGCATTCAAGGCCACTCAGCCAAGCGGTGCACCTCCTTCCAGATGGTACCAATTCAAGCTTTAGGTTCCACATCTTCTTCTCCTTCTTCACCGCCACCCTGGCAGCCCCGGGCTAATTTTGCTACCAATACTGCTCCAAACAACCAACAATGGTTACTTGACAGTGGGGCCTCACATCATGTCACGGCTGACATGGGAAACCTATCCTTACATGCTCCTTACAGCGGCTCAGACGATGTCATGATTGGTGATGGTACAGGACTTTCCATCACGCATACTGGTTCAGTATCTCTTCCCACTCATAACAAAACTTTTACATTAAATGATGTTCTTTGTGTACCGGACATGAAAAAGAATCTAATTTCTATCTCCCAGTTTTGCACTACTAACAATGTCTCTGTTGAATTCTTATCCTCTTGTTTTCATGTGAAGGATCTTCGTACGGGGGCAATTCTTTTGAGAGGCACAACCAAGGATGGCGTATATGAGTGGCCAACCATCAAGTCCGTGTCACCACCAGTCCTAGCCTTCTCCAGCACCAGAACCACATCAATAAATTGGCACCATAGATTAGGTCACCCAGCTTATCCAGTTTTGAAACATATTATTTCCAATTTCAGTTTAGATTTGTCATCGCCTATGTCAAAGGAGTCATTATGTAATGCCTGTCATTGCAATAAAAGTCATAAGTTATCCTTTTCTAACTCTTCTCTTGTCTCATCTCAACCTCTAGAAATCATATTCTCTGATGTTTGGACCTCTCCTGTTATTTCTCATAATGGCTTTAAATATTATGTCATATTTGTTGATCACTTCACCAAATACATCTGGTTTTATCCACTAAAGAAAAAATCGGATGTTAAGGACACCTTTATTAGGTTTAGAGCCATTGTAGAAAATTTTTTTAAACACAAAGTTATCACATTTTTCTCTGACAATGGTGGAGAATTCCTGTCACTAAAAGACTACCTTGCCACAACTGGGATTTCTCACCTCACCACTCCACCTCATACACCTGAACACAACGGGTACTCTGAAAGACGTCATCGCCATATTGTTGAAACTGGTCTCACCCTCATGACCCATGCCTCCCTCCCATTGAATCTTTGGCCTCATGCCTTTGCCACTGCAGTCTACTTGATTAATAGGATGCCAACAGTGGCTCTTGATCTCTTCTCTCCTTATGGAAAAATTTTTGGTACCACTCCTAACTACTCAAAACTCAAAATATTCGGCTGCTTATGCTATCCCTGGCTTCGGCCATACTCTTCCCACAAGCTCAATCCCCGTTCCACCTCCTGTGTCTTCCTAGGGTACTCACTGTCACAAAGCGCTTACTTGTGCTTTGATCTGTCCACCTCTAGAATGTATGTCTCTCGTCATGTCCAGTTTGTTGAGTCTGTCTTCCCTTACAGGTCTCTTAGTGTTACATCTCAACGTCCCAACCCGAACACCTTAGACACCTGGACTCCTCATCCAAATCAGTCGGATCCATCCCTTGTTGTGCACTCACCAGACCTGCCACCGTGTGTCGACTCCGACATATCTCAACAAGCTGCCGCCGATCAGTTTCCCTCACTGTCGATCCATACCGTGACATCATCTACTGTCACTGCATCGTCTCCTGCTCTAGCCACACCAGTTCCGCAGTCGGCTGCACCTGCAGCACAAGACAGCCCTGCCGAAATCTCCACTGCACCTGGTCCGACAATTCCGATCAGCATTGCACCAGAATCAGACCATTCTCCAACCGAGATCTTGCCGCAGCAACTACCTTCTCTGTCCACAGAACCTACACAGCCGGTCAGGCACCACATGATCACTCGAGCAAGGAACAACATTCATAAACCCTCACACAAGCTCAATCTCGTCTCCCAACTTCAATCCTCAGGTGACGTTGAACCCACATCAGTTACTCAGGCTCTAAAAGATCCCACCTGGCGGAAAGCCATGTCTGAGGAGTGTGATGCTCTTATTAAAAATGGAACGTGGGAGCTCGTTCCACCGGATATGTCCGCTAATGTTGTTGGCTGCAAGTGGATATTTCGAATTAAACGACAACCGGATGGCTCTATTGACAAGTTTAAAGCTCGCTTGGTTGCGAAAGGATTCAATCAGCGACCCGGAGTCGACTACTTCGAAACCTTCAGTCCGGTTATCAAACCGACCACGGTAAGACTTGTTCTCAGCATTGCCACCAGTCATGGCTGGTCCCTACGTCAACTAGACGTCAACAATGCCTTCTTGCAAGGTCGGCTTGCTGAAACCGTGTACATGGCTCAGCCACCAGGCTTCATTGATTCAGATTATCCTACGCATGTTTGCAAACTTCGTAAGGCAATCTATGGCCTCAAGCAAGCGCCACGCGCGTGGTACCATGAACTGCGCCAATTCCTTCTTGCATCTGGCTTCAAGAACTCCTATGCTGACACCTCTTTATTTATCCTCAACACTGGTAGTACCCTCATATACCTCCTGATTTACGTTGATGATATAATTCTTACAGGTAACAATTCAGCTCAGGTTGACCAATTTGTTCACACCCTTGCTCAACGATTCTCCCTGAAGGATCTGGGTAACCTCTCCTTCTTCCTAGGCGTGGAAGTAGTTCCACACAAACATGGAATTTTGTTATCACAGAGGCGCTACATTCTCGATCTCCTCACTCGCACCAACATGGCAGGTGCCAAGCCGGTTCAGACACCACTGCCGACGAGCCCTCCAATTAGCCTCCATTCAGGCACACCTCTCGGTGATCCCACCGCCTACAGAAATGTTGTTGGCAGTCTTCAATACTTATCGCTCACTCGTCCTGACATCTCCTATGCGGTCAATAAACTATCTCAGTTCATGCATCTACCTACAACTGATCATTGGGAGCTTGTAAAAAGGGTGCTGCGGTACCTATGTGGAACCGTGGACGAAGGAATTCTTCTCTATCGTGACTCTCCAGTCACACTTCATGCCTTCTCCGATGCGGATTGGGCTGGAAACAAAGATGACTACTCATCCACAAGTGCCTTCATTGTCTATTTGGGCCGGAACCCCATTTCTTGGAGCTCGAAGAAACAAAATACTATTGCTCGCTCATCTACGGAGGCTGAGTATCGCACGGTTGCCTCCACTGCTGCTGAACTAAATTGGGTGTGTTTTCTTCTCACTGACCTTGGTCTCACATTGCCAACGGTCCCTACTGTTTACTGTGACAATGTCGGTGCAACTCAGTTGTGCTCCAATCCAATTTTTCACTCAAGGATGAAACATGTTGCGATAGATTTTCACTTTATCCGTGACCAGGTTCAATCAGGTTCGCTACGAGTGGCACATGTGTCCTCCAAGGACCAGCTTGCAGATGCTCTTACAAAGCCACTCCCTCGCTCTACATTTCAACCATTAAAGTTCAAGATTGGCCTCTCTAACCGTGGCCTATCTTGAGGGGGCATGTTGGAAGTCAATGTTTAATTATAATACGTCTCTGTAAATATTTGTTCTAGTTATTTACTTGTCCTTCAAGTACAAGTTATTTACTTGTCCTTCAAGTACAAGTTGTTTACTTGTAAATTAATTAGTTTTCCTATTTCAAGAGATACTCTGTATCTTTAGGATTCGTAGTCTTATAGGACTCTGTTTATTGTATTATATATAGTAGTTCATAATCAATGAAAAGGTGTGAGGAAATCATTCACCAAAACCGACTAATCTCTATATGATTAAGGTTTTTATTTTATTTTGTTTTGTTTATAATTATTTATCATTAGTAATATGTTAAAAAAAAAATTGTATTATATAAATCATAGTAATATTGGAAATAATGTATATTTGAGAGGATAATCTTAGAAAGAAAAAATTTAAATACAATACAGTGATTTTGAATTAAGTGAAAAGTCAGATTTTTTACTTTTTGAACTTTGTAACCAGAGTGGCTGGTTTCCCGGTGCGCAAAGCCCCAATGAGGAAGGTTTTAGTGGTTTAGCTTTGGATCACTGATCACTTTTTAAGTTGTTTTCTTTTTTAAGTATTTTTAAATTGTTTGACTACTTAAAAAAAACAAACAAAACACCTATTTAGTTCAGACATTGTTAAATGGAAAATACAAACAAGTATCCCTTGCTCCTTCTCACTAGATTTGTGCAAAATACAAACTTAATTTGCTTTAGGCTCAACAAATTATCTAAAATTGTTGTTAGTGTCGGATTGCTCAAGTGTTTGAAAACATCTTATTTGTTTAGGAACTTCTCTTTCTGAGAAAAGAAATAGATAAATCTTGTCATCATATTTGTTCTAGGCGTGTAAAATTCTTACCGAAAATCTTTCATCGTCTATGTAGAATCATACATTTTATGGGTTTTGGTGGTACGTGCAATACTAAAATTTTTAAGTAAAAAAAAAAAAAAAAAAACACCTAATAAAAAATCGAAAAGAAAATAATAATCGAAGTTTGTAATTTTTCAAACATTTAACGTAGTTTATTGCTATGTGAAATCATGGCCCTGCTACATAAAATGTTGTTTCTTTACTAGGTAAAACCTTATGTTTTACTACAAGAAATCTTGCATCTTTGCGGCATGATTGAGTCATTTTTGTTTCTCGATTCATGCAACTCGTACAATAATAAGAAACTCTCAGAATGTGTATCCTTAATTACCTACAAACGTCAACAAAACCCATGAAAGTATAGGATTTGTTATTGGTTAATTTTAGCTCCATTCACTGTAATAATTAATCTCAAATACACTCAAAGTTCATTTGGATAATTAAGAAAATGAAATGACCCTTACAATTAAATAGTAATCATCACATGACCAGAATCTACCTATTAGTTACAAAGTTAATTTACTGTATCAATGTATTGGGTCTCTCTTCTTATTGATCTTCTTCTTCTCTCTCTCGCCACCAGATGCAGGGAAAGTGGGAGGAAGAATTTGATAAAAAATGAAACAAAGTACAAGAAAGATTTTGGTTTTAGTTGAGGCAAGTGCAATATCTCTACATGGTATTTGGATGATTTTAATTGCAACTGACTTCATTAACTTAATCTTCTCATTGGGAACTCTGACTTTACAATATTCATATTAATTATTTTATTAATCTGGGAATTATTATCTCTTCAAAGTTTAAATGAGCCTCACCCACAGTATACCACTGGTTTTGTACATCATGCTTCTCTTTAAATATTAATTACTTCTTTCCCTAACTCTCTATATTAATACTTTCTTTTTTCTATTTTCTTTTTGCTTTGGTGATTTATATATATATATATATATATATATATATATATACAGAAATTCTATTATCAGTTCGAACTGACAAAAGTTATATCAGTTCTTTGCATGTGGGTCACTGGATTTAAATACTTTGACTTGGCTGTATGCATTTGTCAGTCAAAGTATTTAAATCCAGTTGCCCATATACAAGGGAACTGATATAACTTTTGTCAGTTCGAACTGATAATAGAAAGACTGTATATATATATATACAATCTTTCTATTATCAGTTCGAACTGACAAAAGTTATATCAGTTCCTTATACATGGGCCACTGGATTTAAATACGTTAACTGACAAGTGCATAATCCAGTGACCCACATGCAAGGAACTGATATAACTTTTGTCAGTTCAAACTGATAATAGAATTTCTGTATATATATATATATATATATATATTATAATTAATTAATAAATAAATTAAATTCTAACCAAACTAATTCTAAAAAGTTATATATAACAAAGAAGGATCATGATCCTCTTCTTATCTTGTTTTTCCTTGACTTTTCATAATCTATTAACACCTAAGCAAAATAAAAAAAATACATGGTTAATATTTAATCACTTTTTTCTCTCTTATGTAACTTGGTGTTTTAATTATACTTGAAAAAAGTCAAGGAAAAATAAGGACGAAGAGAGGATCCTGATCCAACAAAAAAATGTATTCTTTCAAAAAGGGAAATGATTGTCAATATGTTCTTCTTTAATCAAAATGATACTTGTAATAAAAAGGCCAATGATTGATCGGTTGAGGTTTCATCAAACTTGTTTGAATATTATTAGGTCACATGTAAATAGGAAAAAAAATCGGCACATCTTGTATTAATTTTGTGTGTCTTATACTATTAGATCTAGTATTTCTGTTGGATTAATAAGATCCAATAATTCAAAAAGGTCAAATATTATAAAATTAATTATGAAAAATTAATAAATTAGGCAAGACCAATGGGTTCCCCAAAGCCTAGCAACTACTCGCTCTCTCTCTCTCTCTCTCTCTCTATATATATATATATATATCTATATATCTATATATATAACAATTTTTCTATTATTAGTTCGTCCTGATATAAACTATATCAGGACGAAGAATGTGGATCATTAGATTTACATACTTTGACTCAAAGTGTATGTATTTGTCAAAACTTCTCTATAATCTGTGGTCCACATTCTTCGTCCTGATATATTTTATGTCAGGACAAACTGACAATAGAAATACTGATATATATAATTCTAATTTCTTGATCCTAATATTTTCTATTGATGTGAAATTCACAAATTTAATGTCACAAAAATAGTTGTATAAAAAAATTATCTATATAAATCTGTACTAAACTTTATATTCCAAATAGAGATCAAACCGTATGAATCCCTAAGTTCATTGTTTTTGGATGTAGAGATTAAAGAGATTTAAGAATATATATTTTGATACAATTTATTTGAAGTAATTAAAACAAAAATTGGTTCCTAAGACATATATAATTTATAGATAATATGAGGTTGACCCAGTGAATATAATGATATGCTCATCAGACCTACACCACCAGGTTATAGGTTCGATTCTCTCCCCCTTCCCAAACCCTGAATTGTGTAATATTTAAAATAAAATTAAAAAACATATAATTTATACTTATTTTAATTTTCTTCAAGGGTAGTAACCAAATAGCTAATTAATGAAACGAAATTAAAATATGATGAAAAATGGAATTTTTTACCCAATGTGGTTGGACCCTCCTTTGGAGCCCTCCATCACCATGGTTCAATACCCATGGCATGCACATATTTGTATATATATATATATATATATATACAATTCTTGTCCCTCCTTGGTTTAACACCATGTGTGGGTGCCCTCTCCCCTTGTGGGAGCAGACTTCCGAGCCGTGCTTGTAGTTGAGTCTTATCCTCGTTGAGTCCCGGCTTTAAAAAATAAATAAATAAATCGAATTATTAGTTACCTAATAATTATGATTTTTTGGTTGGATGTGAGGAAACTAATATAATATTATTTATTGCCAAGATATATCATACTAGCGATTATTGTATTAGCTGAGTTTGTTTAAGCATGATTAATGAGCGCATTAATTTTAGTGTTTTCTGATTAGTCAAATGAGAGATCACAAAGTCAAATAATGGGTTATGTGATTTGTAAATTATTAATATTTTTCAATCAAAATGTTCTCAAGTCTCTCAACAACACAATGTGTTAGCGCAAATGATGGCCATGGAAGCTTGTGGGGAAGAAGAATATTTATTTATTTATTGTTTCAATCTTTTTCTCAACTTCTCATGTTTTCATGTGACTCTTATAATAATAATAATTATTATTATTATTTCAATAATCCTCACATTCACAATCCCACAAAGGATGGGAAAAAAGGGTCAATATCATCATTGACCATTCTTGTATTTTAGATTCCAAATGGATTCGGGCGGTTGATCTTGATAATTTTTCATTTAAATTAAACCATATTTTTAATTTTTATACTTTTTAAAAAAAAATCATTATCATAAATTTAGGATTTGGGTGAATGAATATGATTCATCAGGTGTAAAGGGTTAGTATTCGACCAACCACATATCATTATTTTTTATAATTTATTAAAAAAAAAATGCGAATAAACTTAATTAGAACACTAGAAATATGTTTTTGTTTAACTTAATTAACAAATCGTATATATAATGATTAGGGTTCAATCAAAAAGACAAAATCAATGATAGGCTCATTTAATGATTAGAAGATCTGCTCCCATAAGATATTTGCCTTTGCATATATATATATATATATAGTTTGATGATATATTTCTTAGAGAATACTAAATATTTGCTTATATAGAGATTGAAAAACATACAGTAGAGGCGATAGAGGCAAAGGCAAATATCTTAGGTGAGAGATTTTTATTAAATAAAAAAGTATATACGTGTCAAACAATGAGTGTGAAAGACAAATGGGAAAGGTAGATAGCATTCCCTAATATCTTATGGGAGCAGATCTTCTAATCATTAAATGAGCCTATCATTGATTTTGTCTTTTTGATTGAACCCTATTAATGATGCATATTTATTCTCGAACCTTATTTGACCAAGAACAATCCTATAAAAACAAATCAACAAACTCGATCTACTATTTATTTATGCTTTTAGAATATATATATATATATATATATATATATAGAGAGAGAGAGAGAGAGAGAGAGAGAGAGAGAGAGAGAGAGAGAGAGGTGGAATCTACAAATACTTAACTTTTTTAGTGATTTGTTTTGTTATGAATATATTATATACCTCAAGAGTCAAGAATGATGATTAGATTAATTTAAATTAATATAATCTATATTTAGGATTAAATTAATAGTCAATTAATTAGATGATTTTTATATATAGAAGCACTAGCTGCTTGATCAAAGCAGCTTATTTTTTGCATGTACATACATCCCATGCATATTTGTTTTATTGTATTGTATTGAATAATGAACCCATTTTGTATTAAATAATCCAATACATGTGTTTGTCAGTGGTTCTAGCTAATCCATAATAACTGATCTAATACACCCTCATACGCATTACACAATACAATAGTAGGAGGTGTGTTTACTATGTATTACATCTGCTGTTGTCAATTTTTTTCTTTCACAACTTCCCAAAAAAAACAAATAAATTATATTTGGCATGTAAATATATAATTTTTATTATTATGTTATGCTTTTTATTTTTACAACAATTTTTTATATCATGAAATATAAATAATTATTTAGTTCATACATATTACATATATTTAAAATTTCAAATCATTTTTATTCATTATTTAACTTTTTAATGTTAATATTATAATTTTTTTTTTAAATTCAAATTTATTAATTTATAATCATTAAATATTTATTAAATACAATACAGTACTATACAATAACTTACCAAACAATGTATTATTTGATACAGTCTAATACAATATATTACTAAACACGTGAATACGTGATTGTACTAACAATAATACAACACGGTACAATCCAATACAATACAGTCCAATCCAATGTAATACAATACATTACAATATAGTGTACCAAACGAGCCCTTATATATATATATATATATATAACTTCTCACCTACAAATCCTCTGATATAACGTTACATACAAACCTATTTATTAGCCTTTGGAATATATCTGGAACCTTTTTGTCTTCTGGATGAAGCCAGCTGGTACTTAGATAGTTGGATATTTGAATATTATTTTCCAGTACTGTAGTTTTAACCAGCAAACACATCACTTCACATCCTTAGCACACCCCACCATCAACAAAAATAAATATATCTGGACCTCCGATTTCAGAAAATATTGAAAGAAGTAAATAGTGACCCCATGTTGATACGATATTGATTATACTTAGCCCTACGATTAATAAATGGCAACATGGTACAAGTAGGTCCCTTATCCGACTTCTAGCTGGCTCAACAGGCTTTTTCATAGCCAAGTAGCCAACAGAATGATATGGATTGTATTAACATGAAAATTATAAAAGTGAATATATATATATATATATATATATATATTAATTATAAATCAAGGAACTAAAAATCGATAGATATACCGAAATATCCACCGATATATCTGTATTTTAGAAGGATCGATATCGAAACAGGCAAATATCCAATATTCCACA
Organism: Acer saccharum; assembly: GCA_030490815.1. Lineage (NCBI taxonomy): Eukaryota > Viridiplantae > Streptophyta > Magnoliopsida > Sapindales > Sapindaceae > Acer > Acer saccharum. Next base: position 14,126,525 of record CM059869.1, read on the forward strand.
GAATATCCGATCGATTTCGAAATATCCATAAAATTTTTCCGATATTCTTGAAATATCCCAATATTCTTGAAATTTCACGAATTTCATCCCGAAAGTCCATGGATATTTTTTATATTGTTAAAATAATTTTTTTAATCCTAAACAATTAAATTATTGTTAAAATAATTTATATTGAAAATTAATTTAGAATAAGCATTAACAAATTTATAAAAAAATTTCAACATAATAGTCAATAGTAAAATTACTGAAGACTTGAAGTAAAATTGGACAAAGAACCAAAGAGTGGATGTGTAAAATATGTAAAATTTTGTGAAAGCAGTGTAAAAAAAAAAAAAAAATTGTTTGTTACTCAAATGTGTAAAACTAATTCCAAATATTATTAAATATGTACGAATCAATTTATAAATATGTAGAATTGGTATTTTTTTTTGTAACTTTGTGCCGACATTCCAACTAAAGGAATCTCAAAATTGTTTGTGCAAAACGTGTAAAAACTCATAATTGTTCCTTTTGAGTAGAGAATCTAAAGAAATTCAATTATTTTTATCAAAAAATAAAAATAAAAAATAAATAAGAAGTCAATTATTTGGTATGGGCCGTATGGCAGAGAATCATAGTGATAGAATTTTGAAAAATAGAAACAAAATGAATGCCTATGCATCATGTATTATTTATTCATTGCAGCAAATATAAATGAATGCAACAATGAAAATCTCCTTCAATTATTCATCTATTTTTTCACCGTTTTCACTTTATCTGTAAAATAATCTTCACTCTCCTCTTTCAAGTTTTCATCCTACACGACTACACTTTACATAGCAAATTTTACATCACAAGTTTATCTCAAATTCTCAATATCTTCATCAAATAATCAGGTACGTAAATGTTTACTTTGACAAAAAAAAATTATAAAAAATAATGATATTATAATTGTGTGCAAATTTTAGATGTTGTGTGGTATTGTTTCTAAAACTCATTAGAATTTTCATATTTATAAATTGATTGGTACAAAATTTAATTTTGTTTTGATAGGGAATTATATCGCATAAGATGTCTAGCTAGTACTAAAAATGATCCAGCATGGGAGTATTGCAAACCAATACCGAATAATAAAAATGGTACCAAAGTGGAGGAATTACGCAATTTAAATTTCATTTAACCGGTAATGAGTTGTATAAAAATATAAAAGTATGCTCAAATGTGCCATCGGAAGTTAAATTTCAAATATCTAAATTGCACAAAAAAAAAAAAATAAATAAATAAAATAAAATAAAAAAAAAAGGTTTCAAGGGAGATTGAAAAAATTCAATAAGAATTGAGGGGAAATTTCCCTGATACATAAGAGGAAGAAGATATCTATTATTATCCTGAAGGTATGCTTCCTGATGAACGAGATGATTATTATTCTGCAATAGATGCATCCAAAGCATCTGAATGGCAAAGAGAACAAGAAGCAAGAATCTTTGGAGGGAGGTCAAAGAGAGGAGAGGGTTCAGGAGCCAATGGTAGTATCCAACCACCACAACAAGTACGTCGCACTCAAAGTGGATGAGAGCCGTGTTATATATAAACTTTCAGTTGCACCTTTATTGTACAAATCATCAGGTGCAAAGCAAAAGAATATTAAAGATATGTTCAAGGGGGTAGCATTAGAGAAAACATGGGGAGGCTGGTATCGAAGTTTTTTATTTTTGATAATGTGCCCCACTGCCCCCATATAAAGCCGACTCTCATCATTTTAAGAACATGATTATTCTTGCTCAAGAATTAGGTATTATTTTTTCTTAAATAATAATGTTTTTGAAATTTTTGATTTGTTTTTATTTTTTATTTCACAATTAAATTTAACATGCATGTGAATATAGGTGTCAGAGTTCAATAACTTGTGTATTGCTATTATAATATGCAGTTGAAACTTAGGGATATAGCAGTTGAAAAAGATAAAGTAAATGAAACTGATTTTATGGATCTACTTCAGGTAGCTGCTGAAGTGGGAGACGATAATGAGAATCTTATTTTTAACTGGGTTAGACCTGCCTCCTTGGATGATGATGATGGATATCCCGATCCACATATTGTTTCTCATGCTCGAGACATGGGAATAAATGTTGAACACGTGATTGGAGAAGAAGTTGGTGTAGATTGTGGAGTTATTGTTACCAACTCTTCTGATGACCAACATACCTCTGATGGAAATAGTGAAGGAAAAGATAATGGAGATGATGGGGATGGTGGGGATGAGGCAAGAGGTTGGGATGCTGGTGCAGAAGGTTGGAATGCTAGTGCAACAAGTTGGAATGCTAATGCGGCAGGTTGGGATGCTCATGCAGGTAATTTTGATCAAAATCGTGGTAGAACACATGGAGGAACAAGTCAAATTGATGAAGATTCTTTAAATATAACTCTCTCCTCAATGAGTATAGATACAGAAAATAGTTTTTTAGGTGTTTCGTAGACAATGTCAGGTTCTCATGTACCATATTATGGTAGTTATGGTGGCTGCAATATATTTGATTATCCTTCTTCACAAATGCCATAAGCAGTACCTATGCATGCAGATCAACAATATCTATCAAGTTGAGTAAATCCAAACTACTCAATACATGAATCAGTTGGAAGAGATCAAACAACATACGTGTGACATATTAATAACTATCTTGAAAACTATGCAAGCACATTTTAATTTCCTGGGAAAATTATTGTTCGAATCAAAATAGAAATGTATCTTATGTATTGGAACCAGCAAGGAATTCATTTTGGTTTTAAATTTTAGACATGCAATATATTATTATGTATGAATTATGATTTATGAGTTATAATAGAAACTTGGAAGTATGGAACTATATATATATTTTAATGATAATTTTGTTTATTAAATATTTAATCTCTTTATATTGTATATAATATTGTAAAAGTGAAACAAAATATTATTCTATTACATACTCAATTTTAAAAATTATATACAGACACTATCTATGTTATAATTTATAATAAACTCATAACTATGCTAATTTATCGTTGAAATATGATTCATTTGATAAATAATTACTTGTTTAAGTTTGTCCTAAAATTTCATAAAAAAGTTCTAACTTTAGATGTAAATATCCATCATTTTTTTAATTTTTGACAGAATATCCACCGATATCGATAATATCCCTGAAATATCTGTAAATTTTGATACCCGATATCGATACCGATACCAATATTTTATTCTTGAATTATATTCATTCTTTCAAAACATGAGAATTTGTGTGATAACAATTTGAAAGAAAAAACATTAGAGTTAATGAATAATACTATATATTATAAAAGTTAATATATATGTTAATTATATTCATTCTTTCAAAACATGAGAATTTGTGCGATAACAATTTGAAAGAAAAAACATTAGAGTTAATGAATAATACTATATATATATATATATCCCACTTTTATTATAAAACGGTATGTTAAATAAGGATCCATTATTTATTTAGATCGCGACATTGTCTTATCTTTTCCCAAAGGTACATTGATATTCAATTCACCATACTTAGGTAGTATGTCTATTCAATAGTATAGTATGTAACATATATATATATATAGTCCTTTTGTATTCTCTCTTTCAAAAAAGAAAAAGTATCAACCATATGACAATGATTTAGAAGATTAATTAAGAAAGGGAGTTTGCAACTAAATTCATACACATAATAGACTTTTAATTAGATAATGAATGTACATGATATATACGTCTTATTACAAATTTTCTCCTATTCAATATTCATAAAACATCAAGGCAAATAATACTAGTTAATTATTACATTTAAGATACAAGCCATCACAATATTGGGATAATTCATGATTCTACTAATCCCAAGCAAAACCATTGATTGGAATACAATAAGGTAAGTAGAAGAAACCTAAACAAATGTGCATGAAAAGAATAGATTTGATATTAAGGCAATCGAGGTTCCATCCATCATCATCCATGCACGTGCGTAGCCTCTTTCTTCTCGTATAAGGCTTGAAGAGTTGAATAGTGTATCTGTATAACATATATACGGAGTTTGGTGCATGGTTCCAACTTCCAATGCAAAGAAAGAAGAACAAACTAGTATACACCTTGCTGTGCTTCCAAATACCAATAATAGGGTTAGGGTTTGGGTTTGGGTTTGGTGATCCTCCCAAGGTTGAAGGTCCAGCAGTAGTGTCAAATTATCACCTACTCCTTGTCAGCATTGTATGTTGCCCTATCCACATTCTATTACAAAGTTATTTTATTATTATTATTATTATTATTATATTCAAGAACTTGGCTTGGCTTTGAATCCTAATTATTAACATCTTAGGGCTTGCCAAAACCTGATCACTTTCACAGGATTTAACTCCACTTGCATTTTCCATTTCAGGAAAACCATCCACAGCACCTGTTTGCTTGTATCTCAACTAAAATCTTGCTCTACATGTATCACACAATATTTTACTTGTATATTATTAGTTTAAGCCATCCAACTAATTAAACTTTATGGTTTAGAGTTTAGACTACGATTGATTGATTTGATTTGATGAATTAGAGTCAGATTTTTATTTCTCTAATTTTTATAAGCTTATATTATTGCTGAAATTTTCAATTCTATTTTTTAAATATGTGGATATAATTGAAACTAGAATATTGCTAGGTTGAATGAACGGCTTTCGGGAGTTATAACATGTGAGTGAGTCATCTAGTAGGTAGGCACACAAATAATGTGGGGCAGATGCATGCCCTACCCAAACTCTATATACTTATGATTAGGTTTTTTTTCAAAAGAAATTATTAATTAGATATAATAGATATACTAAAGATATAACATGATTTTTTTATTAAACTATTTATATATCAGGTCCCGTCAGACTCCTCGTTTAATTGGTATCAGATCTAATATAATAAATAAATAAATAAATAAAAAATCATAAGCGGCTGAATTACTCGTCATTTTTTAGAAACAATAATTAATAAAGTACATTATTTGGAGTAGAATTTAGAAGCTGCTTGATAGAAATTTGTTCCATTCCGAAATAATTTTCCATGCTCTAAAGTACCGGGGAGAGGGACGAGATTGTTTGGAGTGTTAATTGACGGGCTTTGGCTGCTTTCTTTTGCTTTTTTGGTCTTGTGTTTTTTTCTGCCCTGTTTTCTGGGGTTTTTTCTCTGTTCTCTCTGGCTGTGTTGTGTTGTTTTGCTCTTCTTTTCTGGTGAGTTTGCTTCCTGTGCTGTGCGCTGTTTTTCGTTTGCTTTTTCTGTTTTGTTTGTTGTGCCGTTTGGCTTGGTAATAAAGTTCTTCGCTTCTCAAATAAAAAAAAAACAAAAGTACTAGTGTGACTTTAACATTCCAACTCAAATTTACAATAAATCATAAGTCTTAGAGTCCATTTTATTGATGCATGTAAATTGTTATTCATTTATAAAGCGACCAATCTGATAAGATGAGGTTGACTTAGTGATATACTACACACCCTATATATTGAGATTATGAGTTCAAATCATATCTCTCTTCTTAAACTCTGAATTAACTGTAATAGTAAAATAATAATGACAAGGGATTGATTAGTTATAATTCCACAGTATATTTTATCAAAATTAAACTGATTCTATATTGTTACTGGAGGGTCCAGCTACTATACAAGATTGTATAGTTGCTAGGTCAAATTCTAGCCTTTAGATTTCAATCAATGATGTATAAAAATTAAGGATTTAAAAATTAAAAAAAAAATTAAAAGAAAAGAAACTATCTTTCTCACATAACTGTCCATTAACAATACAGTTCCTGCTAGCTATACCCTGTTATTAGATATCAAGCATCAGAATTCAGAGGACTAAAATCTAGTAGTTAGATAATAATATTTATCGCTGTCCAAAATGGTTTGTTGATATATATATATATATATATATATATATATATTTAAAATAAAAAAAAACGAACAAATTAGATCTTATAGATAAAAGGAATAATATTTTAAAATATAAAATGAAAAAAAAATCAGATTTTTTATTTATTTATGGATACAGGTCTTGTAAGGGAATAAAATCCAAATATTTATATTACAAGAAAGATAGTTAAAGAGAATGGGATTACATAGATTATAGATAAGATGAGGTTGGTTCAATGGTAAAGCCTCTCACACCCATACCACAAGGTTGTGGGTTCGAGACTGTCCCCCTTCCCTAATAACCCAATGCCGGCCCTGAAGTGGGTCAATTAGAGGCGCCCGCCCAGGACCCAGAAAAAAGGGCCCTTTTTTTTTGTTTTTTTTTTTTTTGTTTAATGCTCACATCTTTGGACTTTAATAAACAAATGGCCCAAAAAGGGTCAAAATTTATTGTTATTTTTCAAACTTCATATAATTATCAAATTTGGGCCCTAAATTAAAAAAAAAAGAAAAAAAAAATGTGGAAATCAACTTCTTATATAAAGATTGAGCTCAATATGAATTTTCATCAGAATTGTTAAAAACAAATGAGTAGCTCTATTTGCATCACTGAAAATTTGTATGTGCATCCCTTTTTGTATATACACCTACTCATTAAGAGTTCTTAAAAAATATATTTTGTAAGTACACCCCAAATATTACCAAATATACCCTTTCTTTTATTTTATTTTTAGATTCTAAAAAAATTAAAATAAAATAAATTAAAAAAGGAGGAGGTCTCCTCATCCCCTTTCATTTTCTAAGCAAGTTCGTCTCTCCTTATTTACATACGTTATTTCTTTGAGTTAAAACCGTCATATAGATCTATTTGCTTGTAACTTTTTTTTTTTTTTTTTTTTTAAGTTTTGTTTTTTCTATGTATCGCAATATAAACTTAATGAAAATTACTTTGATTAAGCTTTTGTAAATTTTCTCAAAAAATAATATATATATATATATATATACGGTCCCGTTTTGGTCAGTGTGCACTGATGTAACTATATAAGTATCAATGCATGTAGACCACTGATTATGAAGAAGGTTTAACAAGTGCATACACTTTGATTAATGTAAATCTAATGGTCTACATCCAACACACTAATGAAGTTATATCCGTACGCAATGACTTTAACATATATATATATATATATTAAAAGTACAAGATTTCACAAGATTTAGGTACGAGATTGATCATAGGGCCCCATATTACATATTCGCCATGGGGCCTCAAAACCTTAGGACCGGCACTGCAAAAACCCCCCGAATTGTTTTAAAATCTAAAAAAATAAATAAATAATGGGACTATCTTCCTGTGATAAGATTCTCTAAGATAGAGAAATGAAAATTGCTAACTTTGGAACAAGATCCAATATATGCCTTGTCCATTAAATTTTAATATATTTTTTTTGGTTTCAGTATTGCATAATAACTTATTAATAATTAGTAGGTTATCAAATGATTAGTTTCTTAGAATAAAAAATCTAATTTAATAGTTCCATAGAATGTGCTATCACATGAAATAAGAGACGAGTCCCTAATCCGATATTTAGTTTATCGAAACTTTTATTTGCACAAACAAAAATGTTTAAATGGGATCGATTCTATTCTGTTACAAAATTTAACCTATAACATTGTAAGGTGATATGTTCTCTAAAAGAATGACCCAGCTCATTTTGTAACGGTATAAAGTTATTGGATTCTATAACATTGAAAAGCCGATCCCATAAAATATACATATATATATATATATATATATAGTTTTTCTATTGTCAGTTCGAACTGATATAAAATATATCAGTTCCTTGCATGTGGGCCATTGGATTTAAATACTTTGACTTGGCTGTGTACACTTGTCCAAAGCATCTTTTAAATCCAATGATCTACATGCAAGGAACTGATATATTTTATATCAGTTTAAACTGACAAAAGAAATACAGTATATATATATATATATATATATATATATATATATTAGTCTTTCTCTCCTTATGATGAACTTATTTTATTTATAACAGTTTAACAACTATCAATCATTAAATTCACATACTTCAACTTAGGTAAAGTCTTCTTAAACTTAATCAATGACTCACAAGTCTCGTACTAATATTAAAATTTTAGTTCAGTCTTGAAGAGAGAAAAACTTATATATATAAATTTACTTTTGTGGAATGTGTAGCCGCCTGTTATGGTACGCAAACATCTATACTTCATAGGGACTTGAACACTTGGTGGATTTATCTCGGTTTAATCTATAATCTGTATCACCAAACCATGCAATATTACAATCCAACTAAATAAAATTATGCAATCGACATTTACAATATTTCATGTCCAAATCGATCGACAGGTGGTATATAAAAAAATTTAATTATAATAATCAAAGTCTTTAATTATTATTATTTTTTATATTTTTTTTCCATTTGAAACCAAATTTAGAGGTTTCATATTCTCATACAACGTCCACATAATAATGTGTAACGAGTTTCACATATTAATGTTTTTGGCGACGTTTTAGAAAATTGACAAGAAGTTTTTGACCAACTTGAAGATGGTACAAATTATAAGAAAAAACGTGAATACTTGATTGTGTATTAAACCAATCTTAAGTTTACTTTGTCCACACCAAGACATGTTTTCATGAAAAGGCATGCATTTTGAGAAAGTGGACTTGGAGTTCAACATATATTTTCAAGTTCAAATACTGCGGTTGAATTTGGGCAATTCCTATTTGAGTAATTGGCACAAATCCCCCCCAGACTATACCAGCTTTTGTATGTTGCCCCATAAACTATTTTATTAGACACTAAACCCCCTGAACTATCACTTATTGGCAGACCAAGACTAAAGATGCCCCCTCAGGGTGGAAAAAAACCCAAAGGATTGCCAATAAATGATAGTTCAGGGGGTTTAGTGCCTAATAAAATAGTTTAAGGGGCAATATGCAAAAGCTGGTATAGTCTGGGCGGGATTTGTGCCAATTACTCTTCCTATTTTAAATGCGTGAGTCATGTTGGTAATTTAAAGTCCATTTATGAGATTTGATTTTATATAGGATAATAATTTCAAACTCATAATAATGTAGATTTGAATTATCATACCGGCAGATGATATATATATAAAGTGTTAGTAACAGACAACTCGGTAATTATAGATACTAATAGAGGCACTTACACCAGGAATCATATGGGAGATTAATTTGAAAAATTATTAAAATTTTAATAGAAAAATGTAAATAATAAAAAATAAAGAAAATTTTAAATAAACAATTTTATAAAAAAAAAAAAAAAAAAAAAAATTATGGGCATGGGTTATGACCCCTAATGTTAAGTTCATAATGTACGTAAGATCTTTTGTTTTAAAAAATGGCAGCAACACACCCCTTTTTACGATTTTTTTTTTTTTTTTTTTTCTATCAAAGAATCATAGGAACAACTGATTCGATCTCTAGTTGTGATGCAAAAATCTTTTCGTTCAAATCTTAATTGTATATATGTTTGCTTAACTATCAAGCCACGTTTGTCTCGAAATTCATTCTTCTTGAAGTCTTGAAATTGATTGGAAATGTTATCTAAAATTCACCATAAACTTTTTTCAAATTTAACTGAAATATATTTATTACAGAACAGGTGGTTTCAGCCTTACTTTTTGTCTCCTCCATTTCCTGACACCCCTTGTTTTTGTCTCCTCCATCTATGGACCAACAAAGAAAACAAAAACAGTGAAACTTGTACATGAATTTTTTTCTCTGATTCTAAACAGTCTGTGTAATTTTTTTTTTTTTTTTTTTTTTGCTTGGATGCTCAATTATAGAAATCTAGCAAGTAACTTTCAAGTGGCCCCAAAGGAATCACAAGTTAATGTTAAGGTCATCATTTGGTTATGATGAATAATTGAACCTTTTCTGAGGGGCTCTCTCTAGTCTCTCCTGATGTAAAACTAAACAGAGGGGTGGACCTTTCACCATTGTTGCTCTCTCTAATATTACAATCTCATGCAACCTATAGCTAACAACTACTTTGTGCGGACCAGACTTGTATATGTGTTATGTGTATGTAATAATCAATCCCCATCTATCAAAACAATTATTTTCAATATAAAGTTTTGTTCTTTTGGCCAAATCTACAGAATTCTTGAATGTTTTAGATGATTATAGTGATAATACATGCCCACCGCCAGAAACACAAGAAAGTAGTGCTGTATACAGTTCGCAATTTCAGGTTCATTATGTGTTGTAAAAATGGACATAAGAGGCTAATCAAGCATGTATGATAGCTATTCATTCTCAAGTTTAAAACAGAGAGAGAGAGAGAGAGAGAGATACCCTTTTCAAAAAAAATCTACTTAATTATTGAAATGGGGTTGCAAATGATAGATAATTTGGAAGCTTTTGAGTGAATCTTTTGTAATAATATTTAGTGGTGGGAGTTGTGGGGATTAATAGTATAAATGCAATAAAGAAATAGAAACTTATGATTTGAGAGTTAGGGGCTGAATTTGAAAGCATCATTTCAAATCCCAATCACATGGCCAAGGCCTCCCCACTCTCTATTTAACCCCCCAACATCCCTCTTTCCCTCTCCACACACTCACATATTCACATTCACATTCTCTTCTCCAATCTTCCTTTGTCCCATCTCTATCTCTATCTCTATCTCTCTAGTCTCTACACAAAAGATCAATCAAAGCTAAAGCTACTTTCATTCCTTTTGGCATTTGCTCTCTCATCTTCTCTCTGCTCTTTTTTGCAGTCAAAAGTGTTCAAAACCTGTCCTTTTCCACGTCTTTTTTTACCACCCCAAAGGCAATAATTTTATATTTTATATATACATATATATTCTTGTTAATGTTGTATAACAACAGTAGTTGCCTTAATATACCAAACATGTCTCAAAATCTCATCCATGATGACTTGCTGTTTAACAGCAGATGCATATGGGTTAATGGACCTGTAATAGTTGGTGCAGGTCCATCGGGATTAGCTGTTGGTGCTGGCCTTAAAAACCAAGGCGTCCCATTTATAATCCTCGAACGAGCCAATTGCATTGCCTCTCTTTGGCAAAATCGAACTTATGATCGTCTCAAGCTTCACCTCCCTAAACAATTCTGCCAACTACCCAATTTTCCATTTCCAGACGACTTCCCGGAATATCCCACCAAGTATCAGTTCATTAACTACCTAGAATCCTATGCGAAACACTTCGACATAACTCCACATTTCAATGAAACAGTTCTGTCAGCCAAGTATGATCAGACTTTTGGTTTGTGGCGCGTCAAAACCATCTCTTCAAGCAGTTCAAATCCAGGTCAAGTTGAGTATATTTGTAGGTGGCTTGTAGTGGCCACTGGAGAGAATGCAGAAAAGGTGTTTCCAGAGTTTGAAGGTTTGGAAGAATTTGATGGAGACGTTACACATGCCGGTGATTACAAATCAGGTGTAAGCTATCGTGGAAAACGTGTGCTGGTAGTTGGTTGTGGCAATTCAGGCATGGAAGTCTCTCTTGATCTTTGTAATCACAATGCTAAGCCTTCAATGGTTGTTCGAAGCTCGGTGAGTACTATATATACATTTATCAATTCGCAATTGAAGTTTTTAGAGTTTCAAAACATAACTCTGTTTTGAATTTTGATCAAACAGGTTCATGTCTTGCCTAGAGAAGTTCTTGGGAAATCAACGTTTCAATTAGCAGCTTTGATGATGAAATGGTTTCCACTCTGGCTAATAGACAAAATTCTGCTCATTCTTGCACGATTGGTTCTCGGCAATGTCGAAAAACATGGTCTGAAAAGGCCAATTTTAGGCCCTCTAGAGGTCAAGAACACACTAGGGAAAACTCCAGTACTTGACATTGGAGCGTTAAAGAAAATTAGATCGGGTAAAATCAAAGTCGTCCCTGGAATCAAAAGGTTCTCTCAAGGCAGAGTGGAGCTTGTTAATGGAGAAATTCTTGAGATTGATTCTGTTGTTCTTGCAACTGGGTATCGTAGCAACGTTCCTTCATGGCTAAAGGTGACCAATTTTTTTTTATTTCAATACATATTTATGTGACAGTTATGGAAGTTTTAGATTCTGTAATTTTATTTTTACCCTTGCTTGAAGAAAAAAATGGTGATGCTAAGCACTTGCCAGTTTTTCCTTTGATAGACTAATGTTTGTCTTATTCATAAAATTAGATGAAAATTTTGATAAAAATAATGATTGAGAAGTTTCTTCTGTTATCCTTTTGTTGTTTTCTGCAACTGGGATTTGTGATCTTGATAAGGAAAACTATATTCTATACAATTATTTCCTTTTTTGGTTAGGTACTCACATATATTCTATTGAATTCAATTATTAATGATTTTGATATCTCAAAAACAATAATACCCTTCAGGATTTTTTTATAAGAAACTTGAGGGTACCTGTCAGGGTAGTTAGCTAGGTTCTGTTTGTGAGAAAATGAAGCTAATTAAATGTTATATTTTATGTTGTGTGTATTCAGGAAAATGAGTTCTTTTCAGAAGATGGGATTCCAAAAGATCCATTTCCAAATGGGTGGAAAGGGAAAGCAGGTTTGTATGCAGTTGGGTTCACAAGGAGAGGTCTCTCTGGTGCTTCTTTGGATGCCATTAGTGTATCACATGACATTTCCAAGGCCTGGAAAGAAGAAACCAGACACAAAAACAAATCCATTGCTTCAAGACACAGAAGATGCATTTCCCACTTCTAAAATCTGCACACTGTTTTTCTTTTCTTCTGTTTTTGGTCTAAGTTTGTGTAGAGCAATAGAAAAAAAAAAAAAAAAATGGTAACACAAAATTAACACTAGCCCTCTCCTGTAGAAAAACAAACCCCCCCAAGATTTGCAAATAATTGGATTTTTTTTTTTTTTTTTTTTTTTTTTTTTTTTTGTACAAAAGGAAGATGAGGCTTATTGTTGTTCATTTCTTGTTCTGAGGAATTTTGTATTTGCAATTTAATAATTGAAGTCAAATGGGAAATTGGGAATCTTTCTTATTTATTTTGTTTTTGTTTTTTTTTTTTCTATTATATATGGTCCACTTGGCAATTAATGTAACTCATGGGCTTTCTCTCCACAATCTTGGCCCATGGATTTTTGTGGACCCCAGGTACATTACATCCAAGTATCACAAATCTCTTAATAGTGATTCTGACTTTGACTACTTATTCATATTAAATAAAAAATGAAATAAAATTTAGAAGTCATTTGTTTTCATGTTGGATTTGCACATGGATAGAGCCCACAAATGAGAGAAATAGTAATTGTTATCTAAATTCTTGGGTGCACGTGGCAACATTTGTGTGGGGATGCATGGTGCATCCCGTTGCACCCAAGTTTTAGTCTTAAGTGAGAAACGGAGGTGAAGAAATGTGTGATATGACATGACTTGGATCCAAAAATTAATTGACATGCCACCATCTTAATAAATTCAACCAGCTATGTCTGTAAAATGCCAATACTCTGTTTTCATGCAACATACCTATATATAGCAAGTCATCATCAACATCTATTCTAGATTTATAGTATAGGAGGGACAATACAATTGCCGAGTTTCTGTTACGAGTGTCTCATTATCTAGCCTAGTTCTTCCCTCTTCCAAGATTAAAAGTGGCATTAGTTGTTCACCTAACAAGTCAAATTATCTGTTACGTGTACGATTTGATTAAGGAAGAAATGATCCTGATTTACTTCAAGATAAACCAAAATCTCTAAAATATCAGAGTAAGTCAATACTTTATTTCAAAATAAACTCTAATCATCTTATTTCATTATAGAACGTCCAAATTTATACAGTAAATTGAAAAGATAACAACCTAACTAGATAGAAACTAACAATTGATTAGATTGAATAACTTTAATTCTATCTTATTCAAAATCACAATTATCTAGTTATTTAAATTCAAAAGATAAAACATTTTTATCTCTTTTTTTATTATCATTAAATGTGCACATAACATTATCCAATCTCCAAATCTTGATTTTCTACTTCAATTCATGTTAATTGCTTGGTTTAATTAGAAAACGATCGAACCTTACCATCAATCTTAATTCTAATCAACTTGAACACAATTTTGTAGTTATTACATCTCACATTGCTAGCAATCGATCGGTTTCTTCAGCTCATATTGTCACATCTTACATTACTAGCGAGTGAGGTTCAAAAGTTGTATATAAACTTTGTTTTCCTTAACAGAGTAGATATGTTTTGAGTCATAAGCAAATGACACTTTTGTGAACTCCATTATCCAAAACAAATCCATAAGGGCAAAGGATGAGTGCATGAAACCCATATCTACTTGGTGGGCCTAAATAGAACAATGAGTGACGATATTTACCCCCTGAAAAATTGTATATACACCCATTTTTTATGTGCACCTCACAAAAAAATTTAAAAATGTTAGGGGTTCTTTGTTTTTTCCACTTAAAACTTCATAGGTCTTACTTGAACTCATTAAGTTGTTTTGTTTGTTTTTTTAAGTGGTCAAACAACTTAAAAATATCAAAAAAACAACTTAAAAAATAAAGTAAAAAATCTTGACTTTTAACTTAATTTCAAATTACTGTATTACAATTAAAATATTCTCTTCCAAATCTATCCTCCCAAAGAAGATATATTTCCAAATTTATCTTAATTTGATATGGTGTATAATTCTTTCTTTTAATATATTTTTTTATTTTAAACGGCTTTTAGAAAGAAAAAAAAAAAAAAACCATAATCACTTCTCATAGAGAATGGTGCATATAATTCAAGAACATATTTTTAAAAAAAAAATCAATAATCTTTTTTTTTATTTAGTTTCTGGTGCATATGATCCAGGAAGCCAAAAAAATAAAAATGGTTTCCTCAATTATATACATTGGAAATGTGAACAACATGTAAGATAACTTAAACTTTTATTTAATGATAAATTGAACTTGAACTTTGTTTGCAGAACATGCAAAATGTTATAAAGAATGGTACATGTTAAAAATAAAAATGGTTTCCTCAATTATATACATTGGAAACGTGGACAACATGCAAAATAACTTGAACTTTTTTTTTATACAATAAATTGAACTTGAACTTTGTTTGCAGAATATGCAAAATTTTATAAAGAATGGTACATGTTAAATTACTTCTTTTAATTAGTATGGATATAAATGTAAAATTACTTATTTCCAAACAATTTTATTTTTTAAAAAATAAAAATGTTAATGGTACATTCAGATACGAGAAAAAAAAATGTTATCAAAAAAAAAAAAAAAAAAGTTACCTAAGAATTTGTAAGCATACCTCAATTTTACCAAATATGCCCTCCCTCATAATTTATGACAAAATATTATAGATTATTAAATTATAAAATAACTGTGCTTTCTTTTCCAAAAAATAATAATGAAAAGTACAGTATCTCAGCCTAGATCCTAATCTGGGCAGCAACCTTCACCCTCAAATCTTTTCCTTTTCTTATTTTATTTTAAGTATTTTTAATCTGTTTTATTTTAATTTAGTTACTTAATATTTTTAATTTAAAATAATTACTATTTAAGTTTTAACTAATAAATATTTATATTGTAATAAAATTTATTACATTTTTTTTTACTATTTTATGATATATGAGATGTATTTAAAATTACTTTTATAATTTGAATTAAGGGTAACATTAGAACTTTAAAAAATTTACTCTATTGGGGTGCACATACAATTTTAAAAGAGTGCAAATATCGTTACTCTAGAACAATATCTACTTGGTCTTGTTTGGCCTAAATAGATGTGTATTGAGTTCATAGGTGAAACGCGTTTGCCTGAGGCACATGACACAAAGTAAACCAATTCATGAGGATGAAGTAAACCAATCAATGAGGGTGAAGGACGCGTGCATGAAGTCCAAAGCAAATAATATCTACTTGGCGAACCTAAATTTGTGTATTGAGTTTACAGGTGAAACACATTTACGTGAAACATTTGAATACTCTCTTCACCTCAGCTTTTTCCTCACCTTTAAAGCTGAGGGGAGGAGAGACTCCAAGTCCTAAAAACCCATTGGAACACGTTTACGTGGGACATTTGAATACTCTCTTCACCTCAACTTTTTCCTCACCTTTAAAGTTGAGGAGAGGAGAGAATCCAAGTCCTAACAACCCATTGGGCAAAGTAAACCAACATGGTGAAGACACCTGCTGCCTAACTTAGACTGTTACAGCTGATACATGAGCATATCATTGACTAACGAATCATTCTAAAATCTAAATTGACAGAAAATTCAGCAATATTTACTTAAAACATGAGAATTATAGAGGCAGCTATGGATTAGAAAGTTAAAAGAAGCCTATATGCTACTTGCAAAGAACAATTAGGCGAAGGAGGACTGGAGCCTGGAGGGTTCATGCTATATTGCTATATATATATTCAAATTGTTTTGGATAAAACTATTGCAACACATGAAAGTCCAGCTTCACTATCACTATCACAATCCAACCACATGCATCCAAACCTTTTCGATCTTCTCTATTTATGATTTTTCTCATCTTGTTGAGCTACAATTGGTTTCCCATTTGACATTGAAAAGTAACCAAAATTCCTTATTTTAACGAAAAAAAAAAAATGGAAATTTTAGAAAGTAAAAAGAGATCGACAACCCATATGAGCACCCATGCTGCATTGATTCATACATACACAAGAGAGAAGGAAGGAAGGAAGCCTTTAACTTCTCACTGGCCCATCTCAAATTTCTTCATCACCACACAATAAAATCTCATCTCATTCCTTCCTTCATGAACGTGCTATGATATCTGTTGTATCTTCTCCAAAAAGGGTTTCATGCAAATCATATAAAAAAAAAAAAAAAAACAAAAAAAAAAAAAACAAAGATTTGACAATCTGAAAATTGCCCTACTTCCAGCCTACAACATTAAAAACTACAACTGTATATTTGTCGAATTCCACTTACAGTTTCTATAAGGTTCTCATAATCCTGCAGCCTCTCACTTAGACAACACAGTTACCAATACATGAAAATACACATGGGTCGAGAGTCATTCCACGCTACAACCCCATTCCTTCATGTTCTTGTTACCAATTTATTATCATCATTCATCATTTTCTCTACTTGCAATTTAATTTTCTTTACTTGCAATACAAACATCGGAGTTACGTGTGGGCGCATGCATGTTTCCATGTTTGTCACAATGCAAGACAAAAGAATAACTCTGCGACCCCACGCGTACATATAAGTAGAATAATTAATGTAAACTAAACGTTCAAAATCCTGATATGAACGGAATTCGATGCAAATACCTATTTGTACAGCAAGAAGCTTTAGTCAAAAGGACTCGATGATAATGTCTTAGCTTTGTGTAGTTTAATAATTGTATTAAGGACTTTTATCACAAGAGCCAAAAAGAAAAGGTGCTGTTGTGTATACAAATTGAAGTTGTTGAGTCAACCAGTTGAGCATAAGCTGGATGGAAAGACTTTGTTAAGTTATTAGTCAACAGCAAAGAAACCAACATTTATACCCCGGAAGCTAGTTTTCAACAGTTTGAATTTGGATTCAAATAGTTGAAGAATTTCTCAGGGTCAGAGTCAAACAGCAAATTAAAAATGCTTCAGGGGCATGACACAACACATGAAATGACTTGGTTCAACCTTGTTTGGTGATTATATTGTTGTTGAACGAATGAAGTAACCACACAACACATGACACAAAGTACCCTCTTGAACCTAACAAGAGGTTGCAGAATAAAACCAAAACAGCTATTTCATTAGGGCACAGGTTAACAACTATAAATTTACTATAACAGGAAACTCAATAAATGCGCAGACAGAGACAAGACAATCAATGCAGTGATTGTGCATTTATTAGGTTTCCTATAAAATAGTAAACTAGGCTAACTTATACATTTGGACATAACATATATCATAACTCATAAGAGAATCAAAACTAGGCCAACTTATACATATTTTCAGATCAAAATTAAATTAAGTTTAGCTAGCCAGCTAACCGACTGTGAAGAACATTTGCAAGACATTAACCAGATTGAAATTTTAATTTAGGTTCAAAACTTATGAATTTTCATTTGCTTTCGATTCTTGACATTTATAAACCAATGAACTCTGATCTGCTTGAAATCTCTTTCAAAAATTGCACCAGACAGAACCATGCACATCCAAAAGAACAAGAACATTATTATTTTCCCCTCTCTTCTCAGTAATTTCCCATCTACATGAATGGTTTGGAATCTACACGAGCAACATCTATTAATTATTTTAAAGGAAACAAGATTTGAATTCACCATCAATAAGAGTTCACATTTAGACAAAATTCTTAGCTTGGAATAACAGAAATATAATCATAAAGAAACAATAACTAATACAAGGGAGATATATATTTAGCTCATACTGAGTTAAGAGATACCTAGTGACCTAGAGTTAATTACCATTAGTTTATGATCATATACATTGTATTCAGAATTCCACACACATGGAAGTGCCCTGCCGTCGCCTTCAATTTTCCCCATTCAGTGCAGTCACTTATTTGAAAGCATCTGATCTATTTGACCATTCTGGTTGTACATCTCCACAAGTTTCTTTGCATAAGAAGGCATGTGCTTGTCAGCTCTGCATGTATGAAGATTTCATATATTAATAACCAAGCGAAATGCATTCCTAAAAGAATTGTTACTCATAATAACACACCTTTCTTTTCCCCAAGCACGGTTTACGTGCAAATAATTCCGAATGGTATGGTAATCAAGTGAATAACGTGCAAATTCCAAGCCTTTTGGGCCGACCTAAAACAGAAGAACTGCATCAGAATAAGGTTATGTATTTGTTTGCTTTTTCTTCTTGATGAAAGTGTTAGTAACCGACAGACCCAAAAGCTTAAGCTATTAGGAAAGGGCCTAACAATAGTATTTAAACCTTCTAATAGAAAGCACTTTGAAGCATAATCTTTACCAAATTCAGTAAAAAGCTATTAAGTTCCCGACAAACTTTGGGGCAGGTTGAGAAGGACCCTTCCCTGAAAAAAGGAGAGAGATTTGAAAACATTATTTATATGCAAAATTAAAAGCAAATCTAGAGTATGAACATTCACAATATCTTTTTGCTACAAGAAGACATGGTATGCAGACGAGCTCCAATGTGCAGAAAATAGGTTTGCATATTTGATTTTCTACTTATTTTAAACAGTTGATGACGTCTTCATATATTCTTAAGATCAGATGGTCCAAAATCAGTGAGTGCATCATAGTTCTTTTTTTCTTGTCAGTGAGCTAATATTTTTTTGGTCCCCACAGCACCAAGACTTGGCTGTATATCCAGTTAAAGAGCTGGAAAAGTATTGAGTAGAGTCTAAAGCTGAAACGAAATGCACAAGAGTTTCATCGAATAACAATGAAGAAGATGCAATACGCACCCATCTTAGCAGCATCATCTGCCTTAACAGTCTCCATAACAAATGGGCGCCTGTTACCCTGGAAGAATAAGATCAATGTCCCAAGTAAGATTTTACAATTTTAGAAGATTTCAAATGTAACCTGATCGAGAATGAGCTTAGGGGCTTACACTACTCATTGTTGGAGTGATCTCCATAAGATTTTCTACCAAACTGAGCATTTCCTTTCCACGTTCATTCCTGCAATTTGAATAAATGGAAAAAGAAAACAAAAAGCAGCATATTTTAGTTTTCAACATGTAACTAGAATAACGACAAAGAAAAGTAATCAAACAAAACAAATGGGCCGAGAAAGAAAAGGATAGATAAACTCTAAAAAAGCTGACAGCATACTTGTAATCTCAATAATGACATTACCTGACAGTAACATACTGTGGATGCTGTGTCATGCTCATTCCTGGATATTTTGGCACACCCATATATCCAACCACCAGATCCTGAAGTGAATCAGACATTAGACAATATTACCTCAAGTTGCTCATATGGATAATAAAGTAAACGTTTAATTTTAAATGCCTGTCAAACTAATAAGATAATTGCAGAAAAATAATTGCTCATATTGAGGTGAAGAAAACTCTATATCTTTTTTTTTAAATCAGAAACAAAATGAAGGAAGAAGATAACAAGGGAGAGGTGAGCAATGAGTCCACCAAACAAGACCAAAGCAATGACTAGGACCTAAACAGCCACTAAACAAAGCAAACAAGAAACAGAAAGAGATCCTCAATATATGAGCTCCGGCATCTAACTGAACAAAAATGAAGCGAAATAAATAAAACCTAGTCGGTGACAGACTTAACAACAAAAATTAAGCCAAAAACATGAAGCGTAACTGTAATTCTAGCAACAGATTTACAACTTCCCTCCCCAATGAATGCTAGGCATTGACTATGAAAGATGAAGGGACAAGGCAGGCACCCAAAAAGGTGGGGTGTAGGACAAGGTAACTATATGTTTGAATATCATGGAATAAAGACAATGTATTTAGATTGTTTAACAATCAGTTTTAAAACAAAACAAAATTAAAGAAGGATGGATTTTTCAGACATGGTAAACCTGATACCTATAACCAGGAATTTGGATCTGATCTTTCAAGGACTAGATGTTTATAATTTTCAATATGTCTTCTAGTATCATCAAAGTTTTTATACACAGTATCAGATTAATTATATTTCTTTTACATTCTTATGATCTCTAAAGACACTTTTGATTTGGACTACCTTTGACTTCGAGTTAGTTTTGACATAAATTGGACAATTTGGGAAGGTTATGAAAGTTTTATATCATGGGAATTTTACACTGTTGAAGGAAATGACCGATAAACTTCTAGGCTAATTTCTCATAAAAAGAAATAAGAAAAAAAAAAATATGGCAATATAAGTGAAACATAAATTAATTACAGTACCTTGTCATAGAACGACAACATTACTATGAAGTAAATGTAAGCAAGCTTAACACAAACCCTGTGAAATCAAAGAAATGCTGTATACAAATAAATATATAACAAGTAACAACTCACCGCTAAAGCATTTGTGTAATCAAAGCAGCTGTTGAACACACAAAATTTGGATTAGTTAGAACAATCTTCAATAGCAGAACAAGCAATATAACGATTATAAAATCATCTCTAAACAAAGTTTGTTGAATCAATTTATAGGAATTTCAAAAAAAGAGAAACAATTAAGATTGTACAAAAGAAGGACAAGACAAAGCAATAGTTTTTTTTTTTTTTTTTTTTGGTAAGAAACTGCTTAACATTTACTGATGAATGGGAATGTACATTCAGAAAGTGAACAGTATCTTACAATTCCACTAATCTACATCAACTATTTTCCCAGAGTCAGGATCATTTTGATTCATACCTTGAAGGTTTATAATTTGCATAGAAAGAATGTATATTACCTATAGCAAGATGGAGCAATAACATCAACTAAGTCATTTGCTGGTAGACAGAAATAAGGAACCTGTTTTAGTTAAAAATTGAAGAGATGAAGCAGCGTAATCTTTTAGGACCAAAACCAAATTGAAAATGCAGAGACAATGTTACCTCTTCAATATGGCCATCTAAGTGCTTCAAGTGGACCTATCAAAGTGTAACAATCTATCAGCCATGATTAATAAGATACTCTCTGCCATAACAAATGAGAGTTGAAAGCAAATGATTAGTCAAATTGGACATATCAGCATTTAAGAATTTGTTGGTGAATTTTTGGATAAAAAGCACAAGATAAGATAATACAGCTATCTAACAGACCTAGGATATGCCATTCACATTTAATCTACAGATTTTGATAACATTTTCTATGTAAATTTTATTCGACTTTTAAGAGATAATAAAATAAAATATTTTCTATGTAACCTAGCATCATGTTCAGTGGTTATGGGCAGGTGACGTTACCATTCCATCTACACAGATTGGTAGTCACTGAAATCCATCAAAAGAATATCAAGCCCAAAACTGCATCCCATGGCCATCAACCCCATGGTCAACCTAAGCCTATGATGGTCAAGCCTTCAGGCTTACCTCAGTGAGGCCAAGCAATATGTATTAAGGTTAAAAGAGCAACTGATTTGAAGATTGCATTTCTTAGACAATCAGAAATTTCAACATTCCAAATAAATGTATGAGAGTCTTAAGCTAAAAGAATGATTTTTTCTTGAACACATATATTAGCTAGATATTTAAATATCTGTATGCAATAACTATGTTGAATGCAAGAGAGAGAGAGAGAGAGAGAGAGAGAGAGAGAGAGAGAGAGGTAGGAATGATCCAGAACAAACCTTGTAATCCTGCATAAACTCGTAATGAAGAACTGTTTCTGGTTCACTACTTGCAGCTTTTAGAAACTTATCAAGTCCTTCTCGTTTTCCATTGTCCACTGTTTCATCAGATTGAATGGCAAACAAGGGTCATAATGGTAATTGAAGCTTAAATTCATCTCTTTTTTTTCCTTAACCATATTTGAGAGAGATTTAAATTGCCACCTTTTCTACCCTTATTTATGAGTCTACAGTCTTTTCTCTTTTCTAAACGGTGTTTTTGACTGTATATAATATACCCTTTTCAATATCTACAGCTTTTTTTACTTATCTGATTAAAGAAAACCTATGAGTTACACCATCAGAAAGTAGGTTTAAATATAAATTCATTATGTTCTAACAATAAGATTCGATGATACATAGTTTCAACTTAATGCCTACAATATCATAAAATCCACATGTTGAGTATATATGAACTCGGTATAAAGATTTAATTACCACAATTGGTGCCTAGTACATAAAGCTTATCCAAATTCAGATAGTGCTCCACAGATCTTAGTGCTGCAGTTCAAGAAATCACTCTGCATTACAGTAGTACAAGTCACATCAAAGAAAACAACTGAACATGATAAATTCTGAAGAATGAAATCAACAATACCTTGCACTTGGCAACCAACCACAGAAAAGGAGACGCTTTACACCTGCAGCCTGTTGTAAGGAATAAATGACTGTTGTGTATTTAAACTTGAAGTCATAAGTAACTAAATAAAAATGAAAGAGTTCCCTATATTACTGAGGAAGCTGATAATGGACTAATTGGCAGTTACAACATATATACACACAGGTTTTCAAGTATTTGTTATGATTTGTAACTGTGTTGACTGGATATTATAAAGTCTTTTTTCTCCTCAGTGTGCACCGATAATATAAAGTTAGTTTTCCAGCTATCAGCCATTAGATTCATCACCTTCTACTTATCAGTGCGCACTGGATATGTAATAAATCACGAGTAGATTTTATTCTTATCTACTGGATATATTTCTTGTTCCAATTACAGCAAAACTCTAAGCTAATCCTACAGGATGCAGATATGGAGACTGGATACCCAGTATTGGGCAGTAAGGTGGCTATCCTCTTTTTTCCTTTTAAAACATTGTTGCCTGCTATTGATTGTAGCTACCAAATATGTTAAGCTTCCAAGGTGCAAGATAGATTTGAAATCTTCAAGACCCTCTGCATAATCCAGGTCTAGCAACTCTAACCTATATAGTGATAGTGGATGAAATCTCAGTGCACATTTTCTTTTTCAAGGAAAAATTCTTAGAGCCTGTCTAAGCTACGAGAGCAAATATTTTGGTTTTAGTTGCAGCTCTAGGATCATAGTCTAGGACCATAGCTATCTCATCTAGAGAAAACCAGGGCAGTATCCTGTTATAGTCTCTGCAAATGCCAACCATGCCAGTTTTCTGTACTTCTATTTCAACTGAAACCCAGGCATGTCAATGCCCAGCAAACATCACTCCAAGATATCTTTTATCTAAGGTGACCGAGCTTAACAAGCTGAGTATGTTCTTTGTTTAAAGATGCATCAAACACAGCATGCATATTGAAGTGCAAATACAGATAGAGATAAGCTTTGTTAAACAGACCTCAACTAAGGCAAGGGTATTCAGATTAGGAGATAATGTAGGCTTGACACCTTTAGCAGCCAAAACTTCATCTGGTGTCCTGTTGGGAAAAAGAGGAAAATAAAAATTAAAAGATACTCCTTGGTCAGAGTAAGTAAACAGGAATGTGAAAATCTTTGATTAAAACATTCAAAGAATGGAATAATACAGATCAATTAGAAGATTATAGGTGCAAACCTTGCTAACACAGGCCTTGGGCTGAATCTGTCATCTGGATCACTGTATTAGTAAACTAGAAAGATCATGAAACTTCAAACCAGACAATTCATATACTAAAAGTAATCAAAATTTAGTATATCATCATCTACTAAAAACATGTGCTCCTACCTCTGTACACAAATGACTGCCTCAACCATGCCTGTTTTCAGCATCTCAATTGCAATAGTTGTCACTATCCCTGTCCACTGAGCTCCTACAGTTGAAAGAAGTTAAGAGCATATAAGTCAAAACGCCTATACGTGTGCATCAAAACTTTGAAGGGAAAGAAAAACCAAGATCAGGGAAACATATTCAATTTGTAAATTTCAAGATAAGAAAGAGAAAGACATACCTTCTACTGGCTTAGTTTTACGAGCATATAACAGCTCCTCGTGGACACCTAAGTAAGTCTCATCCAAGGACTCTTTTTCCTCCCTCTACCATGAACAACAGGTTCCAAGCTCTAAATGACAAAATAGATTAGAAAAACGTTTGTACAAGTTCAAAAAGAAAAAAATGCCAAAACTGTGATATATATATACAAAAAGTGTAAGCAATAAATTAGATAAAGACAGAAGATGTTATGCTTAATTAAATGTCAACTAATAAATCCCAAGGTTATTAAAAAAATCAACTTGAGTTTGACAGAAAGAAAAAAGACTTGATAATAAAAAAGTAATAATCGAGATCATGTCACATTCAGGCTTCAACATGATTGCTCTGGAAATTTAACATGATGATTTAAGCAATTCTGTCAAACTAATTGCACCAGCATCTTCACTGTCATCCATGGCATAGAGTCTTCCATTTTGAATGATCCCATATCCTCAATGACCATCTACTACAACTACAACAAGTTCGATTTATATCCGATACAATATCTCATTCCTTTTTCATTTACAACTCGGTAGGAGCAGCTTTCTACCTTCAAAATCAGTAATATACAACAAAGAAACGCCTGTGCATATAATGAATGACAAACCTACAGAAGAATTTGTAATGATAACATAAATATTCTTCCACAAGGTCAAGTCAAAACACTAACCACATGGACACTTTGGGTATAAGAATAACAATGATAAAAGGAATTAATGTAAAACTAGTTCATATAAGTGGCAAACAATACAACAGTGCACTTCCATCTCCACAATAAAGACGAGTATTGATTTCGGCAATGATCATTTCCCAATTTTCAAAGACAATTAGAAACCAAATGTAAAAAGTGAAAACAAGCAGAAGTAAAAGAAGTTACTTCAATTCTAGACATTCCATCTCCAAGGAAAGCACAAGCATTCTTGACATGGGCTATGTAATAAGTATCGCATAGACCGCATTGACTGCACCAGAAACAAAGAAAACAAAATCAAACCCAAATCCCCAAAAGTAAAAACAAACAAACAAACTAACAAGAACCTGCAATGGTCTTTAGCTGGATAAGTGCCTCCAGGTGGTATAGGCCTGGAGCGCTGTCTCCAGTCCTCACTAAGTTTCAGTGACTTTCTTGAACTCCGGTTTGCATCTGCTCCACCGAGAACAACAATTAAGAAAGAAGATCTTCCTATGCATAGTGAGAGTGAAACAGAGAGAGTTAGAACAAGTACCTTGAGAGGGAGACGAAGATGAACAGATGGTGGAGAGCGAGATTGGAAGAGAGTATGGCATGGCCATGACATTGAGAGACTCGAAGAGAGTGAAAGTTTGTAGCTCAAAGATGGAGTCGTTTCACAGCCACATATTTATGATTTTGTCCCACCATGACCACTCACCCCAAGGTTACACTAGACATGCATTTTGTCAGGAGATCAATTACTACATTTACCTTCACGGTCAATCAATGCACACATAACCGATTATTAATCGGCCCGAATATATATTCGGGCCTAGGTATGTTTGACTATGTTTGGATTAACAAAGAAAAAATGAAAAATGATAGTATTTTTAATGATTATTGTTTGAATGACTATGAATAGAAGTGCCATGAGCAAAATATAAAATATTAATAGGATTAGCTTTTGAATATTGAAAAAAATCATCAACTTTTGATTTGTATTCCTTCTTTTTCGTAAAATTTTGATAAGAAACCAAATTGGATGAATCAAGAAGAAACTATTCACAAGACTTAATCATTGTCATGTGGAGCCCTTTTTAAGATAAAAACATTTTTTTAGTTAAAAAATAAATAAATAAAACGTTTCTATTTATCCAAATTTATAATGACTTATAATTTATCAATTAATAAATAATTTAACTCAAAAAAAAAAAAATTGGAAGGGTTTCGATTTACATAATTTTTATTTAGACTATTAATATTAATAAAACAAAAATTATGTTGATACGGTGATACCTATTCCTAGGGGTGGATCCGTTTTGTGATCTGTGGCCATTAACTGAATCAAACCGAAAATACGTATTCGAGTTGAGTCACCCACTGAGAGGAGTCAATCCGATTCAAAAAAATTGAAAACCGAGTTTAAGTGATTTATGGATGGTTTTGCCTTGCCAAAAACTGAACCGAACCGATCCGACTAAACCGAGTAAATATTAAATATATAAATAAATATAAGGTTTATTTTAAGTAATTATACATATTTATATATTATTTTATTAAATATAGATTTATTGATTTAAGTTAATGAATATTGTTTTATTAATATTATATATATTAAGTATTAACTAAAATATAAATAAAATAATAATTTAGTCGTGATTGTTATTATTATCAACTATATTTGAATTATGATGGAATGTATTATGGATTATTTGAATTTCCGTTTATATTATAAAGTTAAATATATTTTTTTATACTTGGAGCTATTCAATTTAGTCCAAAAGGCCGATACTGTTAAACACGTAGGTACAACTTTCATTAGACTCAAAAGACTCATCAAGCCCATCAGGACTAAAACCGTATTAAACCAAATCGACTCAAAACCAAAAAAGCAGGTTCGAGTCAAGTCGAATCACCATGTTTAGACGAGTCAATCTGATTTAAAAAATATAAATCAAGTAAAGTTATGGACGATTTCAACCGAATACCAAACCCACTCGCACCCACCCGTACCAATTCCAAGAACAGAAGGGAAAAAAAAAAAAAAAAAAAAAAAAAAAAAAAAAAAATTAAAAATATTACACCATTACAAAAATTCAGGGTTTTTGTTAAAAGGAGAGGACTCATGGTGTAGACATAAAGGATTTTACAACTGGACCAACCTCATATCGATAAGAAGTTTACAGAACTCTTTTTTTTATATATGTATTATTGAAATTTTTAAGACCAAGATATAACAAGTTTCACCATTCCCCATGTAAATCTATTCGAAAGTCGAAACTTCCCTTGTAGACTAATGAAAGATTTTCACACAAGTATACATTTTCCTTTCTATATTGAACACGATAATTGAGAGAAAAAAAAAAAAAAACCCTTGCCCAGTTAACAAATTGAGAGACTTGGCTACAATAAACAAAATAGAGCAGTAAATTGTAGAAGAAAAATGCACTCTACAAACACTCCGATATATGTATACCAGCACCTGATTTCCTTTGATGTATAACAAAATACAAATGTCCCAGTAAACTATAATGTCCAAACATCTAATTCGAGGCAGCAGGGGACCATTTTATTGTCTTCTATCGAAACAAATGACACATTGGGATGTTCCCAATCAACAGGAAGCCCTCTCAAAACAGCTCACTTTTCTCCTGTTCTAGAAAAAGAATGGATTACATAATCGACTCAAAATTTACAGATTACGGCCTCTAATGTATCACCAATACATAGGCAAGTGAGGGAAAACACAACCAGAGCTCAAAATATATTTCGATACATATCAAAGAAGCTTGCTGGTTCTTCGTCTTGACGGTGGCCCTCCAGGAAAAAGCTTCATAATCCATCCCAAAACCCTCTACAACCTGAGAGGACAAAAATCAAGAACGTTTTAACAGCAGTTTCCAAAGACAGAAGCTGAAATAAATATAACACAAATTACAATAAATCTCTCCCGCAATAGTTTGTTAACAATTTTCAATGCATACACCCATCTGCCTGAGAGAGAGATAGAGATGGTACCTCATCACCTTCATCTGCATCTGCATCTGCATATGCAACGTTGTCATGGACAATGCTGGAATCCGGTTGTCTGGTAGAAACATTCTCAGTGGCCATATTTTGAGCAGTAAGAAGCTCTAATCTTTGAGTTTGAACTTCAAGTTTCCGTGACAACTCTTTGTTCAAATCCTTCAATCATGCAAAATTGTCAGAAAAATAGCACACTCAAGATAAAGAACACCACCACCGTTTCCGAGAACTTTTAGGATAACAAACACAACAAATACTGCATTGTTAACTCTTGGAAGACAACTTAGACATTAATCACATGGACTTGACATTTTCAATTACCTCACTTGAACCTATGAGCTACAGTTGTCATTAGAAAAATGGAAAAAATAAATCAAATCAAATTAATGAACTGGTCATGTTCTACGTTCTGTTTTGTTTCATATCGAATACCGGCAGCTGATTTCACTTTAGTTTGTTTTTAAGAATTAATTCAATGTTTTGTTCGGTGTACATTGTTGAATAGAGAGATATGCCAGAGGACATGACTGAAACACATATTAGGCACCATCCTGATTCCTGTTTAGATCACTAAACAGGAACCAAATAGATATACAAGGACAAAAAATGTGCTTGGAACATGGTCAACATGAGGTCAGAAAGTAGAATGCAATCATTTTGCATTTGAAAAAAAAGAAAAGAGAAGTACCATGTAGTACAATTAAGAAGTATCTACAGGATTACAAAACTGTTAATCAAGGATGATGAGATGGAAGAATGAAAAAACAGCGGATAGAAACATTTCTAAAGATTTCAAGGTAGAACAATTTGAAACAGCATGAGAGAAGGATTTAGTAAGATAACCATGGACACTAATTGAGCTACAAGTGTCCAAGACATTACAAGAAAGAGAAAAAAAAAAGCAAAAAACTATCATAGTCAAGCCCGTGATGAAAGACATAATTGTTGATTTTAAACTCCCATTGATCGTGTTTTCTTGATAGACTACGATGATAAACTTATAGGATAATGATATACAATATGCGGAATAAAATACGAACAATAAAAAAAAATGCCACACATACAACACAAGAATTTACCGAGGTTCGGCTAATTTTGCCTACGTCCTCGTGTGATCTCTCTTGAGAAATCACTAGCACTATGAAGAAAAACACTTGGTTACAAGAAACTTATTGAAACACCTTAGCTAATTCCCCAAAACCTTGCTAGAACTTCTCTATCACTCTTGCTCTCAACCCCTTGTATGCTTGCTATTTTTCTGTGTTAAAAATAAGCTCCCAACAGCCCTATTTATAGATATAGGACTTGGGTTACATTCCTTGCTAGAATAGGACTCCTAAATCCTCTTAGAATAAGAAAGCTAGAAAAGCTAACTTATTTCCTAATCCTAGTTGATTTGGGACTCTTGAGAAAATATAATTTCCTAATTCCAATAGGAAATTATGTGCACACTTTATTTTCTCCTAATCCAAATAGATTCCTTCTTAAGCCTTGACTTGGGTTTTGATGAGCCAAAAACACAACAATATAACATTGTGATCATACTAAATAAAAAGCATTTGGTCACCCAAAGCTAAAAGGTTTAAGTCTTTAGCTGATTCAAGTTAGAATGATAAAAACAAGCATTACCTGTCCAATAAAAATAGCATTAAATATCTAGCTAGTGTGATAGAAGGAAGGAAGGAATCAGAATTAACAATGTGTGCATTAATGTACTAATGGGCACCCTTTCATGTATCTCCTGCTATAATGAATTGTCATGCCAATATCTATCAATCAGATGCCAAAAACAATCCCCTGTTCCTGTCCATGAAGCAGATTCCCATGGTGGAATGTCAGTTGTGACTAGTTACAAGTAACAAATCTTATACCTATCGAACAGTGTCTCTAGTCATCCAAACAACCACCTCCAGCTCCACCCCCAAATGAGAAACATAAATAAAATAGCAAGCTTATGCTTCTTAAAAATTCTAAGAAATGTTACGACAATTATTACCAAGTGTGGGTGTGTGTGTATATATATGTGTGTGTATATGTGTGTATATGTGTGTGTGTGTGTGTGTGTGTGTGTGGGGTAAACATTCAAGATAACCTGAGCAATAAATTCAATTTAAGAAACTATAAAGTAAGGAATAAAATAATCAGCATCCTGAAACATGATTTAGTAACTGCATTAAAAAATTTAGTCAGGTTCAACTTACCTTCAATTTGGAACTTTGTGATACTCAGACGACAAGGCTTGCATCAACTCTTCTTTCTCCAATGACAACTGCAACCAGACAAGAACAATTTTTTATATTGATAGATAAAATTTAGCAATCTACTTAAAATTGACATTTTATTAGAAAACACAAAAACAGGTGGAAGGACTGGATCTTTGAAACTATGGTACCTCAGAAACTAGTGCATTGATATTTTGAATCATTCTCAACTGATCGGGAGGAATATTCACAGCTAAAACATCAAGAGCTAATAGTCCATTTTCAGGTAGCAACGGTAAACCGGAAGCATCAATTTCAAGGGAAGAAGAATTATCATGCACTTCATTGTTGGAGTTGTTGAGGGCAGTATCTGTATTTGCAGCATAAGTGAAACTGATAAATTTAATACCAACAATATAACCAATATATATATATGGGGTCCCCTTTAGTACACCCATTGTGATCATGCTTTTTTTGGAACAATCACATGAGATCACATTCAACAGTACACACAGGTGCATTGGTACATCGGTGCACAATAGAAACCTCCTATATATATATATATATATAAGAATTTGTCATAGAGTATATAAATTACACTCTATGACAAATTCTACTTACTGGAAAAAAAAAATCATGGGAAATTAAACTGCACACCTATCTAATAGTCCCAAATGTTTAAGAACCAAGCAAAACAATCATTTAAGAAGAATTCAACTGTTAATGAAATTCAATGAAGGGAAAAAACAAACACAAACCACTATACCACTACTACTTTCTAAAATTTGGTAAGTCTCAGTTCACATACCTACACCAATCATGGGAGAATTATATTTATAACCAAATGAGAATAAAAAAATTACACTTTATTTGGAGTGGAGAAAAAACAAGCAGAGAGGAGGTTTCTTAGAATGTAATGAAATATTGCATCAATCACCATAATAAACAGAAGTTGCAAAGGCCTTTTAGTTATTTTTTTTTATATAGGAAACAGAAACTTTATTCAAAAACGCAAAGGCATTTTAGTAATTGGATCGCTACACTAGCCAAATTAAAAGTATGTAAATTAACAAAACACATTGTATCCATGACAGGTCAATATGGTATGTCCCAAATGTTTCTTGAGCAGGCTACTAAGGATGCTACTTACAGGAGCAAGGTCAGTTCTCTTATACAATTTCTCTCAAAAAGGACAAGGAAAGAAACATCATATTCCTCTATATAGGATTCAAGTTTACTAATGTACTAATTGAAGAAAACCTAAACAGTAAATTCTAATATATTTGTTGGCAAATAACATCGTGACCATGACAACAATTTCTATACATCACATGTACATAGAATAAAATCAGTTCTTTTCTGTCTAATTATGTTATAAATCTACTTTAAGCATCAAGGGGGAATTCTCAATACCACCCTTGTGCATAACATACAGAAGTGTGGCCTCAAAGCATAATAAAGAATTTAAAGTACACATGCATTAAACAAAAGATCCATTCTTTAAATATCTGTAACAAACATAAAAAAATACCATTCCAAAGAACCAAAACACCTCTATAGAATACAATATAATTGTCTAATTCTGTAGAACCAAACTCCAAACTCCAAACTCCAAACTTCTTAAATCAGTAAACTAAAGTAAATTTACTTTTTAGGGACAACAAATATTAAAAGTTGACTTGGCTCGTTTAAGATTAACACTTGCATATAAGTGGCAGCACGTCACCCAAATGCTCTGTCCACATCATTTATCAAAAAGAAAAGAGGATTAGCCTAGGCAACTAAACATGATCTTGCTAAATTAATTTGCACCATAAAAGCAGATCTACTGAATAAATCCGACAAGGATATATATACACACACCAATAAAAAGAAAAAGAAAAAGGAAAGCTATTATCACCTAGATCTTCGTAGAAGTTGACACATCTTTCCTACTACTAGGATTCTTGTTAACATCAATAGATTTCATACTTCCAGAAGTTTTCCGAACCTTAGACTGTAACACCTTCTTCTCTGTGTGATAAAAATAGAATAAATGAGGGGCAAAAATATTGCAAGGACATGATTCAATGGAAAAATTTAGTATGAAACCTCCATGTTCACATTAATAGCAGCCTTACCTTCTTGGAGAGCATCAATAGTCAACTGCAAATCCTGACGCTCTTTCTCTAGGCTTGACACTTTCTTTCTGCAAGAATCAGTGGGAATCAAATGTGTGAAAGTTAAAAATCTGGAAAAAAAAAAAGTCTTATCATGGAGGATCTGATAGTAGAGTTTTATTTTTTTTAGCAGCAGCAGCTAATGTACAAAAGCAGATTAGTTTAATTCTGAATCACGTTCTATGATAAACAAATTTACATAATTGATTTCTACTTTTTTTTTTGCTACTCCTTACAGTATTGTAAGTATTTCAGCCTTTCAAAAAGTTCATCAGAATATCAGATTTAGCATCAGATAACAATACCATGGCCGGGCGTTAACAATAATAAGTCAATTGATGCTACTATGTACAATATAAATTCTTTATGGGAAATCAAATAAGAATTAAAGCATACTTGTACGAAGATATCAGCTTGTGAGTTCTCCAATTGCCTCTCTAGCTTTAGTTCACTAGACCGCAGTCTGAGTGCCTACAAAAATCAAATTAAGATAAAACTTTTTCAAGAAAAATAAAATGTAACCAATGCCAGAGGCTTTGCAACTCCATATCAATAAGTTAAAAACAGAAATCTATTGGAGAAAACAACCCAAAAATTGATATCATATAAAGTTACTCAAGGGTTACATGGTTTTTTTAAATACCTAGAGCTCCCTCAACCTTCCCCTTGTTTCTCAGATTCCAAACTGAGGACTACAATTGGACCCTACAACCTTGATAGTCATACAACTCATAGGATTTTTAATATCTTAGGTAGGTGGCTCAAAGGGGTTATGAATCCTTGACCTCTTAGTTGAAGGCACTGCCCCTCAATTACTAGGCCAGCCCCTTGGGGTTAGGTTTTTATTTAAGAAAACTTCAAGCATCTAAGTGTTTGAGATATATGAGCATGGTTATAACTAGGGATGGCAATGGAGTGGATTGGGGAGGACACCCCAATCTCCATCCCAGTATCCATTTGAAATGTAGATCTCCATCCCTGATTCTAAGTAGACGGGGCAGATTGAGGAAGTCCCAAATCGAGGTAGGGACATCCATCCCCGCTTTCTCCAACCCCATATCTGATAAAAAAAAGTTAAATTTTTATATTTTACAAACGAAAAATGTAACTAATATCCATAATCGTACATTATAATGATATTGAAAAGAAGAAACGAAACTTGGAAGATATTTCAACATTTTAATTACATTAAACAATATTGATAACTTTATCAAAATGAATATTTAAAATAATAATAAACTCATACATTAGACCAAATTTGTAATAAAGATTATATTTATGAAAACAACTTTTAGGTTATTGTGTGAGAAAAAAAATATAAAGTAATTTATATAATTAGAGTAAACAATAACCCAGTAAAACATAAATTCATTATATTTATAAAATATTAAAACTTCTACCATATCCATCCCAGTCCCGAAAATATAATGGATATAAGAATGGTATCCATTCTCGTCTGGGCTCCAATGTAATAGTATCCATCCCCGCCCTAAATGGAGTGGATCCCTACGGATATTTGTATTCATTAATAATTTTGCCATCCCTAGTTATACCCTACTGCACAGGTCCCATCCACAAAATTGTGAATAGCAAAACATATAAAAAATAACTTATAGCAGCAAATCATAACTCCGTTAATCTACAAATGAAACTGACTGAAGCTTTTAGCGTTGCTGAATTCATTATGCCTTCATCATCACTAATCAGTTTTACAGAATGAGGTATAGTTAACAGTACACTATCACATGCTATTATAGGCCATGTTAAAATTTATTCCTAGAAAGACAACCGGCCTAGACGTAATTGGTAATCTCACCTAATTTCTTGTCTAACCACCACCTCAATGACTACATAACTCCATTATAACAAATACACAACCAAATACAAACAGGTCAAACAACAGTAACTAGGAATTTTTTTAACGGTTCTCAGGGTTTTTCTGTCAGGTAAACATTAAAATAATTTAGCTCAATATTTTCAAGTCACGTGATTAGAGATGGATCTCAAAATTCATACTGTCAGCCCTGAATTGGGAGAGGGAGAAATATGGGGGGTGAAATTGTGAACTAAAGGCTCATCTATTTAAAGCCAAGTCCAAGCTCATTTTTTGAAATTTAGTGCATCCATTTTACCTGTTTTCTCTTTCAATCCATGTGTAACATTCCCAATAATTGAAGGAGAAGTTTCATAGGGAATGTAGGCTAAAAATGCAACATAGAAATGAATCAAATAAACATGTGTAAAGTGTTACAGGGCCACCCACGATATCAAAATAAGTACATCACCAATCAAGTTCAATTGTAGCTCCAAAGGCATAATACTATCTGTAGATCATAAATTATGCCTTCAATGGTGGAACAAACAAATATGATACTGCTATTACCAACCACATAGCATTGTCAATCACTCTGCAACACTTTCATTAGAAGCA
This sequence comes from Acer saccharum, assembly GCA_030490815.1. Taxonomy (NCBI): domain Eukaryota; kingdom Viridiplantae; phylum Streptophyta; class Magnoliopsida; order Sapindales; family Sapindaceae; genus Acer; species Acer saccharum. Next base: position 14,161,400 of record CM059869.1, read on the forward strand.
TATTATTGAGAAGAAGAAGACAGAAAAAAAAATCCATTTGATTGGACAAAAGAGAGAAAGGGGAAGACAAATAATGAACTTAACATATAAACAAAATTATTACCTTCTCTTCCAAGCCGATGACTTCAGAAGCCAATATTTTGGCACGTTCATCAGCTGCATTGCATTCTAGTCGTACATTTGCATATTCATTTCTGAATGACTCAAGTTCCACCTGCAAACATCAAATACTAGAAATAGTAATAAAAGTGTAAAGGAAAAAAAAAAATACTTTACCTTCCGCTCAAACATGTAGAAACAATAAAAATTATATAGCCAAAGCTATCACATAGATCATTAGTAAAATCTTTAAACAAACAAAATCAAATATGTTCTACATCAAAAGGAACTGCCTACAAGACTTCCAATGCCTCAAATTAACACATAGAAAATCATTAAAGCCAAACCAAGCATAAAACTGATACTTTCATCAGCATATCAAACTTTTTCTACATACAAAACTTTCTGACACTTGAAAGTACTAAAGGTTAACAATTCGCACATGCATTTTAATATTTCATAAGCAAACTGTACTTTTATACCAAATAGTAGGATTGATAAATCAATAGTAAATTCACATGTATAGTTTCAAGAAATTAATTTCCATTCAATATTCACCAGTTAATTAGAAGTTGAAACAATTACTACAACTGTAAGCAAATTCACATATATAACATGAAACTCAGCGTAAGGCTACATACCATTGACTATATATAAATACTCCAGATAAAAGTTGCGCTAATAATATTAACGGCTCCATATGGATTTATTTCTTAGTTACTTCAATTTAATAATACCTCCAGAAGTAGTAAATTGGTAGATTTTCTGATTAAAACATGAATCATTTCATTTTCCTTAAAAAAAAATGTGCCAGTAACACAGCAACGAATGTACGGACTGGCAAACACATAATACTAATATAATTATGCAACAGATAGAATGCTCATAAAATGAACTGATATGTAAATAGATAGCACACTTGAGGTAAACTATTTCTGGAGATGGAACCCAGCAAAAACAAGGACAAAAAGGCAGCAAGTCAAATAACAACATATACTAACCAACTGAGCCTTGATTTCTTCTTGCAAATTCTCCATGTCGGATTTTAATTGGTTGACAACACTTCTCTGTATAAAAAAATTCAAGTAAAAAAATATATAATACAGTAAAAGAAGCACTGACCATGAATCATAGGTTGGGCCCCTTAAAAGCAAGAAGGATACAAAATATTAGATTTAGGCAAATAGATGCTCAATGAAAGCTTTTAGAACTTGAGCTCAACTTCCTACTTACTGACTAGACAGCCAAGAATATTTAGAAAGTTGTGAGATAAACTTGCCAAGGTCTTTCTCTTTCCCAGGCAATCTCCAACTCATTTGACAATAAAGCGTGCATAAGGATTTGACACAAATTCAATTACTAGAAAGCGTAAGTACAGCACAATAAGGACATTTGTAGCTTAGAGACAGAAAATTCTAATTTGTTTCTACCCAAAGGGCATCAAAATCGAATAACAAGGCATAAATAAATATTACAAATGTGCTCTAGGTGGTCATGAATAAAGGACTATTATAATATATATATATATATATTATAGGATAATTGTACTATAAAATGAACAGAACAAATAGTATTCAACCATATCAAAACTCAAAAAAACCTTAAAATTAGATAAGCAATCCTATTTATTATAACATAGTCCACAAGCCCACCTGTTGATTATAACTATCTGTCATTGATGAATTTTCAGCAGCTAAAGATTCTGCTAAAGCTCGTGAAGCCTCTAGAGATCGTTGCAATGAAAACTTTTCTTGTGTCAAATCTTCTATATGCTGCAAGCAAGAATTACAATTTCTGAGACAAGAAGCATATGGAACAAATTTGGTGCAAAAGGATATGACATATAGGTAAGTTTTCCACATCAAGAATGTAAATAAAAATATCAAAATGCAAAAGGAAGCATGAATCTCAGTAGCTTTATACAACTCTCTTTACTAGACAAAGATAAGATTCATCAACCACCAACCATTGCTTTTATAATAAGTACCATCATTACTAACTATAAATTTCTTACATTTAAACTTTACCCCTCAACTAAACGCTATATATCAACTACGAATCTCCCTAATGCAAATATTCAATATTCACTTACAAATTTTAACACAACTGAGCATGTCAAAAATAAACAAACTTCAAGTAACTTAGAAATGTATCACTCCCAACACCATAAACATCAGTAAATATGTAGAATGCGTTTTTTTCTTCAAAGACTAAATCAGGTAATATATGAAGAACATCAACACACCAGTGAAAGCATTAAATATCACAGTAGATGTAGTTACCTGTTCCAAAGCAGAAAAATCTTCATTCTGTTTGGTTGAATAGAAACCATGCATCTCCTTGCTGTTTCATTAGTACCTGGTCTCAGCAGGTCAGCTCCATTATTAACAGAAACTGAAAATTCCCCACATCATTAAATGCACTAGGTCATTGGGGGTTATGGACTTTGAAAAAGGTCCCATGGTTCCAGTCTCCGATGATGGCTTCTGTGCAAAAGATGATCCCAGGACGTCCACGCTATTTAATTCTGAGCTATTAGACATAAACGGCTCCTTTTGTGGTTCAGTTCGTTGAAAAGGTGACCCTGAAGGAGCTCTTGGAATGTCAAGAGAATCGAGGAAAGATGGACGAGATCTCCTAGAAGTAAATTCATTTGTGGAAGAATGCACGGTACATGATTGGACGAATTGGTGACATCAAAACTGAAACCTGACGGTTTAGATGTTTGAACAGGTCCATTATACAAACTAGGAAAACCACTGGTGGAGCTACTCAGCTTTGTTTCCTCTGAATCTGAAACTGCAGGAAAACTTGACTTCACAACACCTTGCATGTTTTTCCCAACTTCAAGCACAGACCCTCTTGCATTACTTGTGGGTTGGGTAGAGTCTACCATTAAGGTCAAAAATATGCAATGAAAATCAGTTGCTTCACTGAAGTTATTTTTACTAAAAATTATAAATAAATAAACCATTTGACTTCCACTTGTATGTATTAAAGCAACAAAAAAAAATCATGTTCTGCATCAAAGGTTACCTTCAAAAGAAGAGTAGAATGTTCGGCCATTACCAAGACTGCTGGCAGTACTGAGCTTACTTTGCAGCAGAGTACTTACAGAATTTTGAGGAGAGATCTGAGCAACAAACGCGTTAGAAGAATCAGGATTAATTGCAGAGACCTTGAAAAACTGTCCTTATCTTTTAACGGCAGTTCTTCAATCCCTTGAAAACTGGATTTACTCGAACTGCTATCATAATCTTGACTTGCTTGAGGGCGTAGACCGAATAATTGGTCAGGCGTACTCCCATATTGAGGTCTACCTTGTCCCATTGAATGTACAAAATCATTATTCACATCCTTAGTCTCTAGGCTATTATTGGCACCTAATTGTTCAGCAGACCCTGAAGCAGCATAAATCCTAATATCTTGATTGTTTGAATATGTCTGCACTAGATCTATAGAAGATGAATTTAAATCATTTACTGAGGAAGGAGGATTAGAATGTGTATCATTTAATGATCCTTGTTGATTTTGCATGCTTAGTCCAGTCGATTTGTAGTCATCATTATCCAGTACAAGAGTGGGTCCAGTAACAGCTCTATAAGATCCATCAGATGTACCAACTCCATCTGAATCTGTGACTCGCACACGATCAGCTTCTAAATGATGTTTGTCATGCAGGTTAACATCAGAAGCATGAGACTGGCTAACGAAGTAGATTTCTTGGCTCGCTCTGCTGCCTTTTTCTTACGAAACTCCTCTAGCTGCAACAGAAAGGAAAAAATGCAATAAACATTAAAAATAATTAACTACAGATAATTGCAATTCATGGAAACAATAAAAGGGAATGCAAATAGAGAAGCATGAGTAATAAACAACTTACAATTCAGCTTGTGAAGAAAATAGGAAATTATAATGATAAGCAAAATACTGCCATCTACTTAAGGAATAGACTCAACACACAGATGGTTATAATTTCTTAAAATTTAAAGAAATTTACAAGGCAATATAATGGCATTACGTTGACAATCCAATTCTTAACCTGTTAAACAAATCTTGTTCATAATTTCTTTGCACTTTCAGATTTTCTAGGATTCTTCATTGCATATACTTCTGTAGACTTGTTCGCCCCCACTTGCTTAAAAATGTCTTTATTAATAAACACTTTTTCTGATACAGAAAATGCCCTTTAGATGGTATGTCAAAAGCCCTCAAACATGCTCTTTGGGTTAGAATTAAGGTTCCAAATAAACCATCTTTAACGATGCAGCAATTCTTCTCCATACTGCTCTTGTCGTGCAACTAAATAAACAACTGAAATAGCAAAACTTGCCTCTTGTCATGGTGAATTAACTATAGATATCCAAAATACATTACGAAAGAGTTGCAAAATTCAAATTATCCCACAAATCCCCTTAGCACACTCTTTACCCGCACAAGTAGAAAGACTTCTGACTGCACCAATAATTATAAAATTCTTCAAACCACATAAATCTCTCAAGCCCAGCATACCCACGAGGCTAGTACAGACAGTTGAAACAATACTAAAGCCAAATAGGATGATTTGATCATTTGGGAAACAAAGACTCGCAGTTGCACCAGTACTGGCAAAAATGCAAGACCATGTGAAAGGGACGAAAGATATACCCAGAACCTCCTAATAGTCCGTAATCTAGAAAACGTTTCTCACGTTTATAATAAAATCATTGATGCTATTGCTAAGCATAACACACAAACAGTTACAATATAACAAAGATTCCACATTTTTCTGCCAAAGTTATCATATATGATACATCATCAGCAAAATTTATGCAAAAAAATAAAATAAATAATAATAATAATAATAATAAAACAAATTGGACATCTAGATTATGGAAATCAATAAAAAAAAACAATTGAATTGCGAAAAAGTACCCGGCGTTTTCCAGCTTCCAAATGCTCCTGTTTGCGGGAGGTCGACAACACCTGAGCCGACGCCATTCGATCTAGAGGAGCTTCAATGCTCAAAAAATTATCTGATCAAATTGATACTTGTCGGCAACGAATATGATAATAATTTTTTTTTTTTTAATAAAAAACAAAAATTAATCTTGAAGAAGAAAGAATGAACCCTAGATATTGAAAAGGATAATTGAGATGAAGATAGGTATAAAAATAGGAGAAATGGCTGCGTGAGAAGGTAGATAATATGTTTTTAGACAATAAAATGGAGGCTGCGATCGGATCGGAGAGAAACAAGAGAGGTGTCCCTGCGCCTCTGTTTATTTATTTTTATTTTTTTGGAAAATAAATATTTGTTTGAATTTTGTAGTTGTGCCAGATCTCCCTTCGTCTCTCTCTCTCTCTCTCTCTCTTTGCGTTTTTTCATGTTTTTAATATTTTATGTTAGGAGTGGTAATGTTACTGGTGGTGTAACAGAGAACTGACGTACAAAATTTGTTACCATGCGCCACGTTTGGTGAGCCAGCGCCAGCGGTCACCCAAACCAAAACCAATTGTGTTCCCATTACATGTTTATTATCAATAAAATGAGTTATATATGATCTCTACTGATATTATATCTTGATTCATCATCGTTTTATTAATTTGTTTCATTGAGAATGCATAGGTATCGAACTACATGGTATCTTTCCGACTGTGATTTACCTAGATTACGGTCATAAGAATTGTTAATTGAAAATTCACCACAGTGGTAATTTTCAGTTAACACCTACCAATAGCGAAATTTTCAAAAAAATACCCGTCCTGAATTAATAGATATTGTTAACAAAAAAAAAAAAAAAAAAAAAAACACTACCCTATATGAAATTCATCAGCTTAAAAATCAAAAACAAAATCCTCACAATTTATACCAAGCGTCTCAATACTTTGTCCAATCCTACGATGATTTTTTTGTAACACATAGCGGCAACACAATTGTGTGTTGATATGTTATCAACCCATGCGTCTGGTACAAAAGCATTGTATGTGACAATTGTTTCAATGATCTTGCCAAAGAAAGAAACAGAGATCTCTAATTAATTGACCAAGTTCCTCTCACTATGATGCCTATGTCTTTACAAAAGTACTCCTTATATATATATATAGAAAGAGATGTCTACGGAAGGCGAAAATGGTGGTACCTTTCGTATTAACTTAAGGAAAATGAAACAATTTTTTTTTTTTTTTTAAAATGGAAAATGAAACGATTATTAATGGATGTATTATTTAATGGTTATTATATTCTTTTTTTTTTTTTTTTTTAATGGGGTGTTTTCCACCGGGGCCAAGAGCTCTCCGTTAGACTCCATCAGAAAGGTAGGGAATTTAACCACTGCATTAGTGGGACAGCATCGCTAAGGGAGAGAGAGAGTCGAGGCAGAGCCGACGGTGTCGCGGAAACACCAACCACGGTTTTTCTGGTTGAAAACAATGGTTATTATATTCATTAATGCATGCATATGAGGTATTCAAAGAATGTTGTACCGAAAATTAAAATCAATTGAATACTCTTATGGCCACACATGATACATTGCACCAATTTAGTAGATAAATTAAACTAACCCTTGGAAAAATAAATACAAACTTAAAATATTGTAATTATGAAAAAATTATATATAAAACCTTCAGATTCATTATAGATATAATAATAATAATAATAAATAATAAATAAGAAAAATAGAAATCAATTGAATTGAAATTTTGGAGTATGGTCATTTTAGTGATTTTACTATTCCCTATAACAAAAGGGATTCATACTATCTATTAATAGTAAGGATTCAAGCCGCTGACCTGGGAGTCATTTGTCCAATCCTCAAGCTCGTCCATCTACCAGACCCCTATTGGCAATTCATTAATTATTGATATTATAACTACATATTAAAATTCTCCATTTTCCTTTTAGACCAGGATCCTCTCATTACCTCACATAATCTTATGAACATAGCATTGCAATAAATGTGTGGTTGAAATGTGATTATTTTCCACAATCACTTTATTAACAACCAATCATTTGTTTAAAAAGGTAAGGAAAAAAAAAAGTGAGATGAGAAGAAATATTGGTCCTTTCCTTTTAACATCCATTTGCATTCCTCACTTATACTCTTTTTAAAATGAACTCATTAACCAATGTTAACTAATAGAAGCCAAATCAATCAATTAATTTCAAAGCTTCAACATGGCGACACATATTAAAAGCCAAAAAGACGTTTTGTCCCTTCAGCCATTAATATCTAACAATGCACCATTAACGGTGGGATATGTCTATGTAATTTTGAGTATTCTATGAGTATACAGTTACTAGGTTAGTTGATAGTCATGAATTTCAATTCATGAAAATTCTGAGTATTTTTTTCAATGATAGAAAATCTAGAGATTACTGGTTCTAATTTTTTTTTTTTAAGGATATTTAATTAATTAATTATTAACTATTAAGAAATAATTATTAATGAGCAAAATGGTGCTTTTTTCCTACGCTGTTAAATTATAACGGTTCACCACTGACGGATGGGGATATTCATGCAATTTCGATCGAAACAAAAGTTGTATATACATACAATTAAACCTAATATCTGGGGATGTTTGATCAATTTACCCAACAGTAAGATAGCAGTTTATTTGCACCATTGATCCATCATCCATCCGATGTATACTAATCCTAGTTTGAAAACAAGCTCAAAATAACATTGACATGCTTACTTCAAGTCGCAGATACAATGCTAATATAATAACATCAAATTTGCACACAAGCTTCTATCGATAAACACACTTAAATTTAGCATCCTTAAGGTTATTTATTTACCCATTTTTGGGCCTGATCTCAATCCCTTGGACAACAAGACCCCGCTTCCAATTACCAGAACGAATCTCCAAATAGTCATGGACAATTCATCCTCTTCATCGGTACCTCCATAGAAAAATTCACCCAATTCACTTTCCAACCACCCATCTCCTCTCGTCTTCGGGAAGAGGCCACAATTGTCTCCATCTCCAGGCACATGCCTTCCTGGTTCGGATGAAAATACACAGTTCGTCTATGGCCATTACTCCCAGCAAGTCCAACGGTGGCTTCTAACTGGTTATTTTAAATCCGTAAAAATTGCGGGTTGACTTGAAACACAAGGTAAGCTACGTAAGTTGTCATCGGGGACATGAGTGAAGTATTAATCTTGCCACCAATTTCAAACCAGCACACGTCTTTCAGTGGGCCACTGCCGGAAACCTTTTTATTTTTATGCATAGGCAATCAATATTACTATATAAAAATTGGAAAAAATACATGAGGAATAAGTTGGACAATTGGAGAGAAAAAGATACCTAGCCTCGGGTAAAGAAATCCATTTCCAATATTGAGGAGTATCAACCCAAATAATCCTGAGTTCCTTGGGAGATATCATGTAACTTCTTCCCACTCAGTTTATCCAACCAAAAGCTCTGTTCAATATTTCAATAAAACAATCACAAATTTATCAAAAAAATCTCCAGTTTTCGCTACAAAGCCAAGATCGTTGGGCCATTTATAAAATCTATCAAATCGAAAAAAAATTATAAGGGTTGATTGTCATAAAAAAAATTCCCACAAAACAAACAACACTCGATCGATCACAAATCAAAACATAAAAACCTAACAGACTAAACGAAATTTAGCAAATACTTAATGGATCGATCATCCACAGATTCCGGATCGAATATCATCTCATAACATACAAACATAGAAAATCCCTAAATTGAACACTGTTAGTTTCAAGACGAAAACAAAAGAAAAATCAAATATCGTGATTTCGTGAAATTACCAATTTTCCCTCGTTAATGAGAAGTGGGTTGTGACAGGCGCGGAGATAGAGCTCCTTCTTCGACAACAACGACGACGCAGGAGAAGAAGCGGAGTCGGAGATCGCAGACAGGTAATCGGAAGGCAGGAAGCGGTCCCAAACGACGTCGGAATCGGCGGCGGATCTGAAGGTGGTTGAGACGCAAGCCAAGCGACAGGCGTCACTAGGGGTGGTGAAGGAGATCACATTCGCTATGCAACCCTCCGGTAACGCTAAAATCCCACTCATCCTCACCAAAGCAGCAAATGAAGGGGAGGTCGGTGTAATGGTCTGTCTATTTTTTGATGATGGATTCTTTTGTAGAGTGATTAGAGGGGAGTGATTCGACGAATGCTTAGCTATTAAGTATTCAAACTGTAAAAAAAAAAAAAAAAAAAAAAAAAAAAAATCAACGTGCTGACGTGTCAGTCTTTTCTATGTAGAGTTGTCTTTGAGTCGGTTTTCGTTATATAGTAATGTTTGTTTGGTTTATTTGTTTTAGTTTTAATTTTTTTGACTAAAAATTAAGAGCAAGCTAGATTTCTCAATATTTTTTTTTTCCTAAATTCCTTCTTAAATGGTGTTGACGCGTGAGATGTTAAAATACTTATTTACCATATAATCTTATGATTTATAAGATGTTGACATCTCACGTGTCAACATAAACACCATTTGAAAAAAAATTGGGAAATTTTTTGAAAAGTCTAGCATTACTCAAAAATTAATACAGTAACGTATAGTATCATATCCCTTTGTCTTTTAAGGATTTGTAAATTTAACCAAATATGGGTTTGAATTTATCAATATTGATTTGACTTTTCAAGTTTACAAACATATAAGTGGATCGATCCAGATCTAGATCTTAAAAGCATACGGATTTGCAAACAGAATATTAAGATATAATCCCGTTGGATTGGATTGAATATCTCTCTTCTTCTTTGTGTACTTTTGTCACCAAAAAAAAAAAAAAAAAGTTTCTCGCCACACTCATATTTTAATATAATTTTTGGGTTAACAGCACGGTGCACCCTGAACTATTAGCGAATTTGCAAGTTGCCCCCTCATCTTTTTTTCTGGACAATTTACCCCCTGAACTCTCTTCATTTGGCATTCCATGACTATCGATGCCCCTCAAACATGCTTTCAAGGGGCAATTGACATAATGTAATGCCAAATGAAGAGAGTTCAAGGGGTAAATTGTCCAGAAAAAAGATGAGGGGAAACTTGTAAATTCGCTAATAGTTCAAGGGGCACTGGTGCTATTAACCCTAATTTTTATCATAGATGATAGACAACATAAAAAAATTAAGAGTGGTGCTATTGGCAACCCCCTACTAGTCTATTTATACCCCACTTTTAAATTTTGATTTAATTAAATGAAGTTAAATGGTTTTATTAATTTATTTTATTATTTCCAAAACTACTCTTTTACTTATTTTTCAAACTTAATACACCACATCTCTAATCTCTCTATCTACCGGTCTCATCTTTCTCTCACCTCCCATGAATAAATTATTTTTTTCTCTACTGCTATGTATATATATATCTCTCTCTCTCTTTGCCATAACACACACAACACCAACATTTTTTTTTTTGAAAACAACGAACTTTATTCTTGGCTGCATCTTGGTGTATTAAGTTTATTTGAATTTATTAAGGCGAATTTGAACTTTATTTTTCAAACCTAAGAAGCGCCCTTTAGCATCTGAGGCTCTGAAGCACCCGTGGCTATCATACCCCTATGAACCCATATCAGCTTGAATCATCCGAAAGTTTGCCTGGTGAAGACAAGTTGAAGTGCCCTCAACATTTGGGTCTGGGTGTCTTGTTGTGGGAAGGAGCCACATTTGGTTATTAACTAAAACTCGCTTACCTATTTAAATTGATCATCAAAGAGTTTTGGCCTTCACATGCATGCAAAAATGTGGTTGAATTCAGGTGTGTTTAGTGTTGGTGATATATAATTTATCCTTCCCCTTACCAAGTTGTATTTTCAGTTTACTATAATCAGTCGATAATGTAATTTTGCTCGCAAACGTGTATTCTTAAGGTTTCCTTGATCACTTTTGTTTGATTTTAGTGGTATGGGAAATCTTAAAATCTTGTCATACATGATGGGTGATAATTCTTTTAGGTAATTTTAGTAATAGCTTGTGAAAATAGCTGCTGCTTATCCAATTTTGGTTTTTGGCTTGCTGCTGCACTGTATCAAGTTTGGAGTTAGTCCAGTAAGGAAAATTTAAAAAAAAAAAAAAAAGAAGAAGCAAAAACCACTGCGCAGAGCAAAAACAAATAGCAGCCAATGAAAAAAACTGAACAAAAAAAAACGGACAACAAAAACATTGCACCAAAAGGCAAGCAAGCACAACAACAGTGAAGGCCAAAAAGCTCAAATGTCACCCCATAATCTATCCCCATCACTGTACAATTGTTTTGGATTTATGTATTTATATTTTATTATTGTTGAGCAAATATCTATATTATGATATTTGTAGAATATAAAAGTATAATTTATATTTTTTAATTATTTGTAGAATTTTTAGCGTTGATTAAAAGAACGATTTGGGGGATTTTTTTTTTAAAATGAATATGGGGTTTTATTAGATTTACTTTATATAATTTTTTTTCCCCTTAAATTGTGTATCTCTTTTAGTAATTTTGATAAAGGAAAAAAAAAAAATTAAATAATTAAAGAAGTGGGGCACAAATAGACCAGTAAGGGGTGTGCCAATAGCACCACTCAAAAATTAATTCAAAAATCAACTCAAATAATATAGCAAGTCATTTATTTATGAGTGACGATATTTACACTCATCAAAAACCGTATATATACCTCAAATTAGTATTTTTTTTTTTGAAAATCCAATATTATTCTCGATTAAAATTACTAAAATGATTAAATAGTTTGTAAGTACACCTATAAATTATTAATAAAGTTTTCTATTTTTTTTTTTTGAGTAAATATTAAAGTTTCCTATTATTTGTTTAATTTTCACATATATCATAAAATCCTTTCTATTCTCTCAAACCCTAACTTCCATACTAAATTTCTAAATACTAATTTTAAAATATTTTCAGTTTCTTTAAGGAATGGAAATTTAAATTTTTTTTTTTTTTTTTCTTTGAAGTATTTAAGGAATGCAAATTGATCGGAAGCATTTCAAATATTTTGTTTCCTTTGAAGTGAACTTCCAGAGTGATTTACTTTTCAAAGTACTTTATTTATTTATTATTATTATTGTCAAGTATCCCATAAGTACAGAACCACTATGTTGACTTAGATCTTATCTTAGGATGTGATTTTGTTTGTTTGTTTTGTTTTTTTTGTTTTTCTTTCATATTATAACAACTGTCGGGATCTGTGAGAATTGAACTCTACTAGCACAGTCCGGACTACTACTCCCACAAATGGGGAGAAGGCACCCACATAAGAGAAGAGACAAAGAATGAGTATATATATATATATATATATATACATGCATGCCGGGCATTGAACCGTAGTGGTGGAGTCTCCTATTGGAGAGTCACACCACATTGGCAAGAGGCCATTGGCGTGATTTACTATGCATAAAAAAATGGTGAATATTATTACATTATTGTGTTCTCTACTGCTCTATGCAATTATACATTAATGTTTATCATTCTGAATATATGATTCGTTTAATATACAACCACGAATTAGTACAAACTCTGATGATGATTATTTTTTGTAACTATCCGGAGGAAACCAACCAAAGTTTTTGTGCTGCAATGGAAGAAGAACAACCACATGGCCCACACCATACGAGCAACAAACTTTCTGATTCATATGAAGATCAAAATTAAAGCAGATCATACATTGAAAAAAAAAATAAATCAAAGCAGATCAATGTATTTTATTTATTTATTTTTGTATAAGTTTTTTTCATGTACTCATTTCCCCCTTCTTTATATGTAGAATGAATTTCTCTAACTAAACACTTGTGTTATAATATATCAGCCGATCACCCATGTGCTTTAAGAGTTGGAATTTTTTTTTAAAAAAAAAAAACAAGAAATACATTAACAAATTTTAAAATAACAATAAAATTGATTAGATAATAAAATAAGTGTAGGTGATGTGTAGTTACAAAAATACAATACAGTAAAAATAAAGAAAATAGTATTTTTACCATTAAGTAGAATTTATTTACTATTAGAATTTTTTAAAATTTTTTAATGGCGTACGATTACGAAAGGGGTGTATATACGGGATTTAAGGGGTGCAAATATCACTTAGCCACATCATTTGTGTTGAATTTTAGTTTTATTATTTGGGTTTAGTATTACTCAATTTTTATTGGGTTAGGCTAAACCAAATTAAATTTGTGATTAAATGCTTTGACTTCAACAATGTATATGTGACACACTTTGATTGGACGGTCCCATGGCCACATGTATGGGACCGTCCCAGCCAAGATTTTCTCCCAACCACCATATGTTTTTAATTCAAAAGTTATAAATGCATTACAATTCAATAATGATCTCAACCATTTAATTAATAGCACGTAAATAGTTGATATGTGAGATAAAAAAATTAAGTCAAAAATTGATTTTGCGTTGACACTTTATTATCAAGGGAAAATGGAACGATGTGATATTTCGATAGCTCAAATTTTGAAGTTTTAATAATTGTAAAAGAAATAAATAATGGGGTTTCTCATTTGAATAAGAGCATTTCACTGTTTAAAAGAAATAAATAATGGAATATTTTCTCATTTGAATAAGAGAATTTCACTGCCTTTCTTTACCGGTTAGATTCAAAAGTAAATGCTACCTTCCTTTACCGAATAGATTCATAAGTAATATATGATTTCTAGCCTAATACTATGCGTGCATTTACTAATAGGATCGAAGGGAATCAAGTTTTATAGGAAATACAGTCAGAAAAATGAATTACGGTAAGACTCGAACCCTTAACTACCATTTTGGAAGGAAAGTGCACAATAACTAGTGTTAAGAGGTGATGTGCTGAAGAGGTAATTAACTTAATTACTAATCTGTGTTGGGGTTCAAATAACCAGATTTATAACCGTTTTTTATCACACATGAGTAATTAAGTCATTAGGATTGTGGATTAGTAAATACGTTTAGGGAAATTTTGATTTCTTATATGGGAAGGTTTAATTAATTAATTAATATGAAAGGAAAAAAAATATACACAATTGCCATGTCAATGGTTAAGCTCTCAAAGACTCTCGAGGCACGTTTGAAGCGCTTGACGATTTCCCTAGCTAACTAGAAAGTCTATATATAAATAAACCCCATTCATATTTTGCTGCTTGTCAAACCGTTTAGACTCTCAGGTTTTTCACTCTAAAAAAAATGGACTCTGTTGCTCTCTTTTCTACTAGGGCCTCCTCGCCGGCCGCCTCTACCAGTGAAATAAGATAAATAATTTACAAAATTCTCAGATCAAGTAAAACTTTACGACTATTTACAAATATAATCTAACAATAATGATAAAAAAACCCAGTCCAATTTTTATCTCAAAAACATATAGAACCTACGTTGGTATGATATTGTCCGCTTTGGATCTAAGCCTGTACGGATATATTTTTGAGACTCTATCTAAAGAGCATGTATAATATTGTTAAAGTTAAACGAGCTAAGATATTTATTAAAGTCAAACGAGCTACATCAGCTTATTTGGCTATAACAGACTTTTAAATGAGATTCTTCAAATAAGATTTTATTTATCTCCCTTCAATATTGAAGAACAACTTCTCCCTCTTCAAATATTATTATATTAGTTTTTATATCACATCATCATTAATATTGGATATCTATATCCTTTTTATAATTTTAATTAAATTCAATTATATATAATAAGTTTTAATTTATAAATTTTATCATCATAAAAATTATACCATTAGAAAAGTCTCATCTAGATCTTTAAAATGTGACTAATATTGAATATTTAATAATAACATATTAATAATTTGGAAGGTCATTCAAATGATTTTCATTTCCATATAAAAATAATACTAGTTTATTTGAAAATTATTATTTCTAACTTGAAAAAAATGTAGGGTAATTAAATTTGTTGGTGGGGGGAGAGGAATTTGAGTGCTTTCCTTAAAATAATATAAACCTATTTTTAATTGAAAAATCTTTTGGAAAGGTTCTTCTTTTTTCACTCTTCAAATTAGAGAGAGTGTCCATACTTATATACCTATGATCATCTCCCCATGTTTAGTTAATGTGAGACTTTGGTTGCACACCCAACAATATTCCCTTCGAACAAAGGACCACCATTATCCTCATGGTCCAGGCCTCCCTAAGCACCGGATCACCGCCTGTCTCAAGAGCTCACACGGATCCATCACAAGCTAATTGGGACCCACCACCTCCTGGTTTGGTTCGGCTACATCTGGCTAAGTATGGGGCATGGCGGCTTTGATATCACTTATTATAAGTATGGAACCCACATTCTCCACATTGATATGATATTTGTCCGCTTTTGGACTAAGCCCGTACATATTTGCTTTTGGGACTCTACCCAAAAGGTCTCATACCAAAGGAGATAGTGTCCATACTTATATATACCCATGATCATCCCTATGTTTAGCTAATGTGGGACTTTGATAGCACACCCAACACATATGTTAGCCAAGAGCCATCTTTCATTTTTGTAATTATTATCTTATAAATGGCCAATAGGGACGGCTTTTATCAGGTTGATAATTGTGATTGTTCATCCCCAGTAAAGTTGAAATTTGACTACATCTTGTTATTGAAAGTTAATTTTCATCGCTTCATGTTATTCTCCTTTAAAAAAAAAATACCATTTATCTTTACATAGGTCCCAGTATGCAGGGGATGTTGTAAGTAATCTCTTTACTTTTTCCCATTGTAACGAAGAGCCTGAGAACTTTTTTTTTTAAATGAAAAAGAAAAAGAAATCTGACACCGAATATGTTAGGTGTTTACCGATACCAAACACTATCTCTTAATCTATTTTAATTAATGCAATATGATAATTAAAGTAGTAAACTCAAATCCTTATTCCTTATTAGTACCAAAAACAACAATATTATAATTGCTTATTATATTATAGGATTATGTTTTTTTGTGTCGTAAGGACACACATTAAGCGACTGCATAGTTACATTACATAATCAAATAATCTGCAACAAATTTGTTCCTCAAGTTTTCATATGAGCGAAGAGTTTCTGGTGATCGGGAAGATTTTGTTTGATAACATCAACGTGCATGAAATTGAGCATCCATGCGTGCAATCGAGGGAACGTGGTTGGTTCCATCAACTTCACACCAACTGCTTCTTCAATGGCCTCAAACCAGAGAGGGAGCCAACCATGAGCAATGTCTATTAAATTGATGGCGTCGCCGCCGAAGAATTTCTTGTCTCCAAGACCTTGCTCTTCCAGGTACGTGGTATACTCTCAAAGACTCTCGAATTTGAAGGGGCTTGACCAAAATCCATGGAACTTCACTTCTTCCATTAATTGCCATCGTGGAGATGAATATTTGATGGGTCATATATATATATATACGATTAATTAATGGGGTCATCTGCCTTGGGCGACAAGATTCAAAGTGTGACTATTATAAGTCAATGAAAGACTATTATGTTTGGATTCAAATTGGCTGTCAATTTTGGTGTCCCAATTTGTGTCCAACCAATTAAATTGGGACATGTGCACATTTATGGAAACTTCCATAAATGTGCACACATGTCCCAATTTAATTGGTTGGACACAAATTGGGATACTAAATTTGACAACCGATTTGAGTCCATTATGTTTTTGGCTGATAGGCTGATAGCAAAGTCTTTGAAACCTATTTGCTTTATATATCCCTGTATTTATAGCTATTCAATATTGCCTCTAACTTATTTTTAATTAGCATTTGTTTTCAAGACGTAAAAAGGAATACTGTTAATATATGTTATTGATTATAATAATAAAATAATGCTCTCTAGCCATCTTGGTATGAACGAGATTTAAACTCAAGATATCTTGTACCGTGACAAGAGGGTTTTATAACTAAATTAATTATATGTATAAAAAGTTACATAAGAATCTTGTTTCATACATATAGGGGTTAATTTGCAAAGAAAAGTATCATTTGGCGTAAAGGATGGAAACCTGGAAAATATAGGTATTGATATGAGAATATGAGAAAGTAAAGGCCCATCCCTAAGCAATAAATTCAATCAATTAACTTGTTTATCTAAAGTCTAACCAAAGTCAAATTTGACATGCAAATAAAAATAAGGATAATAAATTCATATCCCTTTGTCCCCAACCCTTTCTTGTTTATCGTTTTCTTCGTTCTTTTTTTTATTTATTTTTAAAACTCTTACCTTAAACTATTATATTAAGATACAAATACAAACTCAAGACACATGTGACAACTGACAAGTTATATAACTATTATATTAAACATTATAAAAAAGTGTATTAATTAGAACATAATCTAACATTACTATATAAATTCGTAAGTACAAAATTAACTAAACTTCATGGGCTAATTATGATATCTCTTTCCACCATTTCGGCTTGTGGATAAAGAGTGGGTCTGTAGTAGATGGTGATATAAAATAGTAGTAACATAAATTGAGAAAACTAATAATCATTAACCTCATATAGTATGTGTCTAGCCTACTGTAGTCCAAAGTGGAACCGAATAGATTTTTGTTTGCATACATGAACAGTATGCTAAGGAAGCTTCCAAGTCCATCGATGACAAACCCATTCATTGCTGAGGCATAGTTCTGCAGTGATTTAGGAAGCCCATCAATCATGAATTCGTCCAATCCATCTGCACTAAAGCCTAGCATAAGACCTAAAAGGCAGTACTGTGGTGCCAGCCAGAACAAGCTTGTAATTTTATTGTTCAACCTACCAACTTCAACCCGCCATGATACGGCACAGAAAATTA
Source organism: Acer saccharum (assembly GCA_030490815.1). Lineage (NCBI taxonomy): Eukaryota > Viridiplantae > Streptophyta > Magnoliopsida > Sapindales > Sapindaceae > Acer > Acer saccharum. Next base: position 14,179,213 of record CM059869.1, read on the forward strand.
TACATAGCACCATTCCAATCCAAATCCTCAAAATTTTAGCTAGTTTGTACTGATTTTCTGGAATCCGTTCGGAGATAAAAACTTATCAAAAATATAGGAAATCATTGCTTTTGAGATAGGTTTAAGATAAAAAACTATGTAAAACGAAAAACCTATGGGATTATCCAAACTGTCCCCCTGTGCACTAGAAAAGGTGTCTCCCGTTGATGATACCAAACCAATCACAAGGAAGGTACTCCATATTGGAATCATTTTTAGAAGAAGTTTAGTTTCCTTGACCTGTTCTACGGTGCAAAGCCGACCTGCCTCTTTTAGATCTTGTGGACTAAGGTTGGAGGATTCAATAATGGTAGCTTTGTCCGGCCGTCTGACATAAATAGAATTTGTATGTTAAACAAATCAATGTTATTTTTTAAAAAATGGGGAAAAAAATAAATTTAGTACTGTTTGATTTTTTTTTTTTTTTTTCAAATTTTGTTCATACATCATTAAACTTATCATTCACACAAAAAAAATCAGATTAAAATTCATTAAAATCCATCAATTTCATTAAGATTCTTACTTTATGTTAAAATAAGGGATCCAAAGTTGGCAATATTATGGCATGTATTGAACAAAATACACATACAAATGAATTTAACAAGATATGACTGTGTTTTAACATGATTAATTAAACGGATCGATCTTGTTCAGACTGATATAAACACGTAACATAATTATTAACAACATGCATGCATGCATGAATTGCTACCATTACCGGTGTAGTTGTTGGTTGGTATACGAGGGAGGGGAACAAGTACCTGAGGATCTTGACTCGGCGATAATTGTTTTTGATTTTGATGATCATGAATATCAGGACCATAGAAGTAGTTTTCTGAAGAAGAAGAACGAGGATAGGGGAGGTGCTTTTTCAACCAAAAGGCCTTGACGACTGGGATAAAATTAAAAAGGCTGCTGCCAGCACCGGTAAATTCCTTTCTATGGTAAAAAGGAATACACACAAGAAGAAGATGTAAGTTACCACCAATGCGGAAGTTAAAGAGGGGAGCAAAGTTTTCCAGGAAAATCTGGATATGAAAAATGTGGCAGCTACACTGCAAAGCCAAGTAACAATCGACCACACTCTTTTTCGAACTTTTACTGGATCCTTATTTGTGTTTGTATCCGCTGGTTCATGGCCTCTCAATTGATCTGCAAGAAATACATTTAGTTGAGGATGCACTCCTTCACCCACTGCTAATAGGAATATTCCAATTATGTACACAAATTCATTGCGTCTCCCCATATCATTAAATTAAGAGTAAACAGCACCAGTCCCTGCAATAGAGTTGATGGCATTTAAAATCAAACTTATCAAGACTCGTAAACGTAATTTGAAAGCCTAAGCGATGAAATTTAGCCTAAATCCAACGCCATTGAGTTCTGACAAGACTCATCAAATGGCTAACCCTATTATTACCGATTAGTTGTACATCATATAATCAAAATGAAATGCAAACTAAAACAAATCACTTACGATAATGGTGGAGGCAATTGAACAACTGATGATTATGAGATTACTGAAAAGGGCATCTAACATGTAAGCCACAACTATCCCAAGTGAAGCTGATACTCCCTCCAGAACAGTCGCCAATTCAGCAGCTTTCACAAGATATTTGGTTGACTCGTCGGTGAAGTATGTTATAAAAATATCCAATATAGAAGATCTTACCAAGTCGTAACCGAATACCAAGACTACAAATTAAAAAAACTATATAATCAGAGAAATAAATATATATACACGTAATAAAACCTCGATAAATGAATGTTCGATAAATTAATAATCTTTTAAATTATAAATTCTTCATAACTCGGACCAATGTACTAAATAATAACCTCACTAATCGCATAAGATAATAATTTTTAAAAAATCCTTTAAGACCCAATGAATATATAAATTAATAATTGGTTAATTACATGAAAGAAGTAGCACATAAAAATTCATAAAATATATTAATGAACTTTTTACTTACGGCTTATCTTTTCTTAATTCAACTCATCTAAAAAATGCATCTAAAGCCATTTGTTTTTTTTTTTTTTTTTAATAAATTTTTTTATATAATTTATTTATTTTTATTTGTATCTAAACCATACTTAACATCATCCTTCATTTTTGCAATGCATACACCACATTTGATATATATATATATATATATATATCATTTTGTAGCAAGTAGTTATGTAAGGTTACAACTACTTGAAAGACTTGAACATTTATATATATATAATATATATATATATAATATATATAAAGGATGTGATAAGATGAAGTTGGCTAGTAGAGTGATTATTTTGGTTTTGAGCAAATTGTACCAAACCTTCCTAAGCTTTGCCCTTTTATGCGCATAAATAACTTTATGGTTAATTGACACTCATTCCTTGCCGTTAACCATTATTTTGACAGTCAAACTTGGTCAACGGTTAATTTTGACCAAGTTTCACTAACGGCGGGGGAGATGAGTGTGCATTTACAATAAAGTTGTTTATGTGTGTAAAACGGTAAACCTTAGTCTTAAATCTTAATTATAACTTTTTGATATACTATTGTTTATTTTATGTATCTTAAATCTTCTGTATGTTTACCTGAGACAAACGCAGCGGCCATGCAGAAGTTTGAGCGCAGCCAAGATATGAATTTGAAGAAAATATTGTTCGACAATATTATTGAAAAGTTACTGATGATGAACGAGCTCGAAAACTTTGAGAGCTTACTACTCTGGACCATCTTTTAATTATGTAGATTCACAGATTTGAAAGTAAAGGATTAGAGATGTCCTTATTTCCTAAAACAATAATTTGGTTGGGGATTTATGTTGCGAGTGGATGGAGATTAGAAAAGCAGCAATGATATTAATACATTTCAAGTCAGCTTTAATTCCTTCAGGGACAGAAAATTTCCAGTTGACTGCACCGGCCACAACGTTATTCATATTGTCATGCATCGAACAAAGGAAAAGTTTGATTGTCAGGCTTTGGAACTATTTTTTTCATCATTTCTTATGTGTTTTTCTATAGGGGAAATTGTATTTTAGTCCCTGTGGTTTTCCTTAATCTGCATTTAGTCTATGGTTTTTAGAATTGTAATTTTTAGTCCTTTTGTGGCAGATCCGTCAAAAGGACAGATTGTCATGTCAAACTTGTTAAATGACCTTAATGCCCTTGATGTGTGTTGATCCCATTGAAAAGAGCGTTTTACCCTTAAAAATTGTTTTAAAAAAATTACATCACCATCATCATCAACATTACACCACTAAAAATGACATCTATCATCATCAACATTACACCATCGTCATCAACAACTGGTGTTCACTGTCCAAGAACCCAGAACACCAACAAAATTTTTCTCATTACTATTTACCCCACAGTGTTGTCAACCATGAGATTCATAAACTGATCAAACCCACAAACTATTCTAACCATATGATTAGCATTTAGCTTGATTTTCCCTTTCTATATTTTAATTTTTTTTAACTTCAAAATTTAGAAAATATAGTTTCCAAACTGAAAATTATTGATTTTTTTTTTTTTTTTTTTTTTTATATAAGTATTTTTCATCATAGCTAAAATTGATTATATCATGGTATTTTTCTGAAACTTTTTGCTATCGGTAGAATTCAAACCGTTAATTTATGAGTCATTTGTTCAACCCCCAAACTTGTCCATCTACCAACAAACCATTATTTTATTTCAAAATGCAAATGACATGTGGCCGCAATCCTGGCTGCGCCCGATACGCCCACATATCAGGCGCAGCCGCGTCTCGCCCGCATATCATTTGCTTTTTGAAACATAATAATGGCCATTTTCTTCTGTTTCCATTTAGATAGGGTATTTAGATGTATAAAGAGTCTTTAACACACGGTTGAGGGACCTATCCCTCTCGTCATTAACAACTTAAGACAAGCGATGGAGGGCCCAAACCATTGATGACCGACCACGTACATAACCGCCGACCGCGTATGGTGGTCTGAAAGGGTTATCGCGATAAAGCATCTAAGGTCATCGAGTGGTGGTGTACTATTACGATTTGACATAATATTAGTTTCTATTTGTCGTAGCTTTTAGTGTTACTGTTGAATGAACTTTTAGCATGTGAACTGTGAAGTGAACAGACTTGGTGCGATTAATTTTAGGAGAGACTCCAAGTCTCCAACAATCCTAAGAAATTAAAGGACAACACTTTTCAAATTTGGATGCAGCAGCAAGCTTCTAGGAATTTGGCAGAATGGACACTTTCAAACAGAGGCGAAAGTGATTGGTACTGATCAAGATTTGATAATCAGAGAGAGCTACACAAGTGGACCTTATTCTAATGATCAATAATTCATGGGAAGACCCATATGTACAGAGTCGGCCTTGAGATTTTCGGGACCGAGATGAATTATAGAAAATGAGGTCCTCAACACTTTGTATTTATTTACTTGATTATTTTTTTTTATAGTAAATACTTATAAAAATCAATTTAATAACTCAAACTCAAGATTGTAATACAACAAAACAGTAAATAAATTTTTGATTGTTGATCAAGTCGATTTAATTTGATAAATGGTTACATAAGAATGTTATTTGTGTTTAATGTATGGACTTTTTTTTTTTTTTTTTTTGAAAAAGTTTAATGTATGGACTTAAAAAAAAAAAAAAAGGAATACAGACTTTTTTTTTTTTTTTCCTAAGTATTATGAATTAATACAAAATAGATAAGAGGAAGGTGGAAATGGGGAATCTGTCACCATTTTAAACTGAGTTGGTGAGAATGTCAGTGGTTTAATAAGTTAAGTTTAAAAGGCACCTATTATGGTGAACTACCAAAATTGCCCTTAGTTAATGATTTATGTTATTCTGTTTGGTCTTTTCTCTGTCCACACTTGCAACAAAAACGTCAGTAAGATTTAACTCAGTTACTCTGTCTCTCTACAAATAAAAGTTCAAGGTATTGCCCCGACTTTCTTCTTCAGTAAAATAAGGTAATATTTCTTGATCCTGCTTGTTTGAATATTTCGAGCATTTTAGTATTTTGTTAAACTGAAGCCATTGTATAATGTAAGAACTTTTCATTTTATTTTCGAGCCTTTTTGAAACAATTCGTGCCTTTTTGCTCATGAATCGAGCCTTTTTGAAACAAAATCGTGCCTTTTTGGTCATGAATCGTGCCTTTTTGAAAAACCTGTCGTGCCTTTTTGAAACAAAATGGAGCCTTTTTGCTACAAAATCGTGCCTTTTTGCTACAAAATCGTGCCTTTTTGGTCATGAATCGTGCCTTTTTGAAAAACCTTTCGTGCCTTTTTCAAACAAAATCGAGCCTTTTTGCTACAAATTCGTGCCTTTTTGCTCATGAATCGAGCCTTTTTGAAACAAATCGTGCCTTTTTGCTCAAATCGTGCCTTTTTGGTCAGAATCGAGCTTTTTTGCTACAAATTCGTGCCTTTTAGAACTGAAATCGTGCCTTTTAGAATGAAATCGTAACTTTTTGAACTGAAATCGTGACTTTTTGAAATCGTGCCTTTTTGAACTGAAATCGTGTCATTTTTAATGGTTTGTGATTATTAATTTGACAGCCTCATGAATCGGGTTAGAATAGTAATATCTTACAACGGTCGATGGGAGCAGTTACTCGACGGAAGTCAGAGGTTCGTTGGATCTGATAACCGAGGAATGTATGTGTCAAAGAATTTGACTTACGATGAATTGGTGTCGATCGTGCATACTATTGTGAACTATGATGTAAGCAAATACAACGTTGATTTGTCATCAATATCAATGGTTCCTGGCAGTACGTGTCGCACATTTATAAGCAATGACGACGATGTCCAGTTTATGCTAGGGGAAGATCGAGTGATCCCTCAAGTATGTGTCAGTCTTATTGAGCGGACAGCTGGAGATGTGTTAGGGAATGATATTCCTCCTCCTGAAAATACCCTACAATTTGGATCCTTTAGTGGTAGCAACCAAGCGTTCACCCAAAGGAGTGGCAACGAAGGTGGGACAAACATGTTTGGTGTCCACAAGTTGTGGTCGACCATGCAGATGCGGCTGAGACTCAATTTGGTGATGTGTTTGGTTGTCGAATTGAGCAGTATGATGCGCAGTACAATGAGCAGAACAATGACAATTACCCGAACCATGAGGTGGATAATGAGGCAAATAATGAACATGTTGATGATTTGCAAAATGCGGATGAAGAGCATGCACATATGCAAACACATGGTAGACGTGTAGAAGGAATTAGTGGCACTGCACCACCAGATATGCCTGGGACTTCCGAGGTCCGTTATAATGTGACAACATCTGATTCTGTTAATGCGACAACTTGGGTTATTCCGGGAGCAAATTCATACTCGTTTGGTACTGGTAGAAGCAGCACCTTGGAAGCTCAAGAACCGAGAACCATGATTATAAGGGTCAATTTTTCCCGAGTAAAAAGGATTTGAAGAGGCTAGTTGGCGATTTTGCGATGCGTAAGAACTTCGAATGGAAGGTGAAAAGGTCCAATAAGACAACTTTACATCTGGTTTGCATCATTGACGACTGTACGTGGAAATTAAGAGCGGTGAGGAGAGAAGAAGGGACTTACTTTCAAGTCAGAAGTTTTGTCAACGAACACACTGTCCCTTGGAGGAGATTCACCGTCGCCATCGACAAGCTAGTGCAGTCACAATCGCAGAAGTTGTTGCACCTAGACTTCAACAAGCCGATGGTCGTCTCATGCGTCCGAAGGACATAATCGCCGATATGAAAACAATGTATGGCATCCAAATCATGTACAGTAAGGCACATGATGCCCTGCAATATGCATTGTCATTGACCTATGGAACGCATGAAGAAAGTTTCCAACTGCTGCCATCTTTTGCATACGTTCTGGAACAACAAAATCCAGGCACAATCACAGACTTACAGTGCGCAGATGATGGTAAATTCCTTTACTTTTTTATGTCGTTAGGGTCCTCAATTAGAGGTTTTCGGAGGTGTATGCGTCCTGTGATTGCAGTTGATGGTACCCATTTGAAGGGAAGATTCGGGGGTACAATGTTTGTGGCAACTGCACAAGATGGAAACGAACAGGTGTATCCAATTGCTTTTGGGTACGGTGACTCAGAAAACAACCTTTCATGGGAGTGGTTTTTGGAGTGCTTGAGAGGTGCCCTTGGTCATATAGATGATCTGGTTTTCATTTCCGATCGTCATGCAAGCATTGAAGCAGGGATTTCTAAAGTGTTCCCTTATGCAACCCATACCATATGTTGCTGGCATTTTGGTGAAAATATGAAGAAGCGATTCCACAGAAAAGATGTTGCCGACATAATGGATAACGCTGCTAGGTCGTACTGTGAAATCCAATACGATCGCCACATGGAGGAGTTACGTAGGCTGCACAAGGTGCATACGATTATGCCATTGATGCCGGTCCACACAAGTGGTCCCGTGTTCATTGCCCCCAAAGAAGGTACAGGTTGATGACCACAAATGTTGCAGAGTGCATAAACTCATGCCTAAAATTTGCACGGCAACTGCCATTGATGACACTGGCAGAGTTCATTCGGAATATGCTACAAAAGTGGTTCCACGATCGTCATACAAATGCACGATCAATGCGTCATCGATTGACCGACGCAGCACATCTTGTGATCCTTAAACGTGTCGAGAAATGCGGTTATATGACCGTAAATGCAGTTGACTGGAACATATTTTCCGTCAGACACAAGGGAAAACAGTGGACGGTTGACTTAGCCCGGAAGACATGCACATGCAACAAATTCCAAATGGACTTTTTACCATGTTCACATGCACTCGCAGCGGCAAGGTACATGACTCCGTCCATTTATTGCTTTATAGTACCCAAACGTGAATCTAACTGTGTTCATTGTTGTAGGGAGCGGAACGTGGATTTCACATCTCTATGTGCGGACTACTACAAAAGGGAGACACTATTGATGCATACTCGGTTCCTATCATGCCTGTTGGTCATCCTTCTTCATGGGTAGTGCCATCCGACATCACATCACGGGTGGTTTTAAATCCAAGGACGAAGAGACAATCCGGTCGCCCGATGGAGGGTCGACATGTCTCGTCTTCGGAGAGGAAACCACACAGTCGTGTAGAAGATGTGGACAACCAGGACATAACAGCAGGAAGTGTTCCAACCCGCCTATGGTTAATGAAGGTCCCAGTACTATTGTACCCGAACAATACCGTCGCAAGTGTAGCATCTGTCATTCAACTGGACACAACAAACAAACGTGCCCTCAGAAGGACTCTATCGTGGAATGAATGGAGTCTTATAAGAGGAGACTTGACCCCACGTCATAAATGCTGTCATGGAAGCGATTGAAGGGATGAGAGTTGCATTGGGTGCTGCTGTTGTGCTAAACTACTGTCTGTAGGGCTTTTCCATCCTGCTCCCTATATATTGGCGCTCAAGATGCTGTCGTGGCTGCTTATCCAACACTAGACGACAAGCATAATAACATATACAGTAGGCCAGAGTTAGTGATGTTTATTTGAGTGCAACGAGTTTCAGCTAGAGAGGACAAAAAGAACGATGCAATCATGTTAGGGCTTATGTTTTAGACATGTGTTTTGATTTTAGCTGCTGTAGTTTGTTTATTTCCTCAAGTCACCATACCAGTTGATATACTCTATATGGTATTTTTTAACTTTGTGTATGCTTTGATATATGTTCATATTTTAGAAATATTTTATGTTCGAATTTTTTTTTAATTGTTGAACTTTGAACTGCAAACAACTTGAAATAAAAAATAATAATTTCATTAACAACAGCTCTGTTTGTACAACAACTACAATATCCTGGAGTTACAATAAACCTCGATGGCCATCTTTTGCCGGATGATGGGCATATCGGCTTCCGTCCAATCGAACGTATCCCTGTTCGCCGTCAGGTACTCAATCATTCTCAACGTATGGGCACCACAGTTTCCCCTGCAATTAACCACATGAACAACCATTAGCATTGATACATTTCAAAACCGATTGGGATAGAATAACAACTTGAAATAGTCATACCCCAATTCCTGTTGGGGCACCCGGTCGGCTGACACGAATAACATCCGGAACGGCCCATCCTTCTTTTTGTAAGTCTTGTCACCCGGTTGTCTGTTCCTGTGAAAGTGCACCGTATAGAGCTGAGAGGGTAGCAAATAGCGCAGACATGCAAACTGGGCATTCCTGTGCCTAAATGGGACCTCGTCTGAACGAGTCAAACACAAGAATGTGCCCAACTGCAGATCGATGCTGGCCATGACCCAATGCATACCTCCAACGTTGCAAGGAATCAGAACCTGCAGGTGTTTCTCCAAGGTGTTATCAAAACTCGAATAAACATGGATGCAAAACTCGAATAAACACTCACAATGTCAACATCGTGCCAAGGCCGTATCCCTAACGGGAGCTCCCCACGGACCACCGCAAGCTCATCACGGGACCATGTCTGCCCAACACGGACCAACCTGATGGGGGTTTCCTCTCCTCACCAGTGCCGATTCTGTCCCATTGGTGATCTAACAATGTCTGAAAGAAAATTAACCGAAACGTTAGGCAGAAGATGTATGAACACATCAATGTTGAAGCGAAAACCGTATAATATTAACACTTACAAAGAATTGGGAATCCAGTATGTTGATCCTCGAACCGTATACAGTGGGGTGCAATCGCTGACGCCTCCGGACAATCTTCAAGTATGCGTCAATGTGCTGAAAATTTGAACTTTGTATTGTTAGGATTCAACCATTTGTGACTGAGTTTTATAAAGACAGTTCAAGGATACCGTATCCTCCAACTCCATTAAGTTGGTTTGCAACCGGTGGAACCAAGTGACAGGAACACCAACTGGGTCGTGCAGATCCACATCACGTCTGCATAAGTAGGGAAAAAGTTACATAATACTGACTTACATATTTGTCGAAAAAAACTATAAACAGAATGTAATACTTACAATTCCCCCGACTGCTCCTCTTGTAGTCTTCGTACGCCGCAAGCTGTTCAGGATCTACCAGTCCATGTGGATTCCATACATGTGCCGGCGGCGGCATCACCCGTGCCCTCTTTGGTTGACAGGGTCTGTGTATGGGCTCCGTTCCATCCAACCTCGACGTCGAATCCGGTCTCCACGCCTTAGGGGTGGGGAGTCTGTTCCGGACCATGGGGATCGGTGCGGGCTGAGGAGGAACTCGGTCCCCGTTCATCGACCTGACCGTGGAATCCGAAGAACCAAATCTCTCCTCGAGGATCGCCTGAGGGGTCGGCTGTGCTCTGGTCGATCGGAGGTCTACGCTCGCTGGGATTGACTGGATGGGTACGCTGCGACGTGCGGTCAATGGATAGCTCCTGGATATCGACAGGATCATGCAGCAGCTGTGATGAGTCTGGGGTGACTGCCTGCGACGGTATACGCTCCAATAATGCTGTCTCTGTATCGCCGGGGACCGCCGGTTGTCCTAGCGCATCTGGAGCCTGCTGCTCGGGTACTGTGTCTGTAGTATGGGCCTCCCTATGTCTGGTCCCTGACCCTGTCTCATCATGATCAGTACCTGTCCTGCCTGTACTGAATGCTCCATCATAGTCATGAGGTGGTAGGTCATCGAACGGTGGATCCTCCTCCATACGCCCCCGCGCGGCCCTGGACTACGAGACGGACCATGCGACGACGGACCCTGAGACGTCGGACCCTGTAGTGTCCGAATCATAGCCACCAACTCCATGCTGTGAATTTCTTTTCTCTTCATTCTTTTGGATAGCATCCATGACATCCGTCCGTAATGTTCGGACAGCATCCATCACTTCTGCTAATTTCTGCTCCCAGCCCTGAAAGGATTGCAGACTCTGTCAGTATAAAACTATTAAGTCAATGGAAATTAAATCATGCGGTTAAAAAAAGGCTTATGTACCTGTGGATGCTCTTGAACGCCTTCAGGTTGCTGACCTTCAGGTGCAGGCCGTCTGGGCAATGTGAATCGTACCCACCTACGTCTCACGGGAATAGGACTGTGACCCTCCGGGTCTGAATCACTAGGTCTAGGTCGTGGTTGTCTGGGTTGACTGAAAGGTATCCGCCTAGACCTCGTGGGACTCTCACTACCAATGTCAACCTCCGGCTCTGAGCCCTCCAGATTAGAAGGTATAGAATACTGAGGATCCATATCACTAGGTCTGTAATATGAATCCTCTATATCACTGGGTCTGGCAGTCCTATGTCGATCGGGATCCGGGCGGTCATGAGGTAAATCTGCGGCATCGTCATCGTCATCGTCATCGTCATCATATAGACTACCTCCCAGGTCTATGCCTTCGTAGTACCGTTGACGCCTCTCAGCCTCCGTAGGCACCAATTCAGCCCGAGCAAACATCTGCAATCGGAGTTACATCATTGTAATTGCAAACATACTGAAAATAATAAACATTAACAACATCAATACTTACCCTTTCAGTGAAAATCTTATCCAGCATTTTCCCCCGCGATCGCGGAGTCAACTCCCATTTCAGAATACGTGGAGGGGGTAGCTCGATTACCCTGCGTTCCCACATTGTGCTTATTGCTGCTAAGCTCCGGGATAACCTCAAAAGCAAATATCTGCATAATAGATAACACATTAGTGATATAAAATATTTTCTATTAAAGTACGGCTGCAAATTATAAATTCTCACCAATAATGCGTGTGCTAGACCGTATATGTTATACGTCTCAGTGGTGTTATCCGTGGCCTGTTCTTGCTGTCGTTGTTCGGACCGCTGCCGTGGACCATCCAAAGCATGCTTCAAACCAGATATAGTCCGCCTATACACGTATGCGCCCCACGGGAACGCATCAAAAGCGTCCAAGTCCTCAACTAGCTGAAACTGCCATAATGGAATTTTATGTCTCTCGTCCACCCCCATCAGTATCCAGTTCAGCAAAAACAATAATGACAGCTTCACCTCATCATACTGTTGCTCAAAAAGACCACTCCGCAACACTGCTTTCAGGTCTTCATTCTCTACGACTCGACCCTGAAAGTATCGGTCGTGTATGCCATTTTGTACCATGTCATAACTTGCTGGGTCGGGAATGATTCCGAACTTCAATCCGGTGATTACACAAAACTCAACCTTCGAGAACCGGACCGTACGCTTACCCAATAAAAATCTCATCTCATCTCATCTCATCTTCCAGGCCGTCGTGATTCAACTCGCGCAACAGCATCCGATGGATAATTCCAGCCGAAAAATTCATCTCCTGATGCATGTGAAGTAAATGACCGAAGCAAGACTCAGTAAACCGACGACGGTCTTCCATCCGAAGAAGTTCAGGTACACTTTCAAGTGCGTTGTGGACATCTGTAATGTCATTCACATGGTCATGCCGAATAATTTTTCCCTGGAAACCATTCTCCCACAGGGATTTTCAGGAAATCCTTTAGATTCACCCTCTGCTTATTCACAAAAAAAAAAAAAAAAAGCATATAAGTACAAAAAGGCACGATCACAGTTCAGAAAGGCTCGAATACAGTACAAAAAAGCACGATCACAGTACAAAAGGCACGATCACTATACAAAAAGGCTCGATCACTATACAAAAAGGCACGATCACAGTGCAAAAAGGCACGATCACACTATAAAAAGGCTCGATCACTATACAAAAAGGCACGATCACTATACAAAAAGGCACGATCACAGTGCAAAAAGGCACGATCACAGTACAAAAGGCACGATCACAGTACAAAAAGGCACGATCACAGTACAAAAAGGCTCGATCACAATACAAAGTTCAAAAAGGCTCGAATTCAGTACAAAAGGCTTGAAAACAGTTCAAAAAGGCTCGAAAACAGTTCATAAAGGCTCGAATACACTACAAAAACGCTCGACATAAATGTACAAAAAGGCTCGATCAAAGTTCAAAAAGGCACGATTACAATACAAAAAGGCTCGATGACAGCACAAAAAGGCACGATTACAATACAAAAAGGCTCGATTATAAACAAAAAGGCACGATCTCAATACACAAACGCTCGATTACAATACACAGTTTATAAAGGCACGATTACAACACAAAAAGGCTCGATTACTATACCAAAAGGCTCGATTACAAAACACAGTTCAAAAAGGCACGATTACATCACCAAAAGGCTCGATTACAATACCAAAAGGCTCGATTACAAAACATAGTTCAAAAAGGCACGATTACATCACAAAAAGGCTCGATTACAACACCAAAATGCTCGATTACAATACACAGTTCAAAAAGGCTCGATTGAAGTTCAAAAAGGCTCGATTCAACTACAAAAGGCACGATTCAACTACAAAAAGGCACGATTCAACTACAGAAAGGCTCGATTCAACTGCAAAAAGGCTCGATTCAACTAATCAAACCTAGATCTTCATCGTTTTCAAAGAAATTTTTTTCCAAAAATAAAACCCTAACCTAACCTGATCAACAAACACACAATCTTATTCGAAAACGAGAATGAAAATGCTTACCTCACTCCTTCTGCTTTGCCGTTCAACTCTCGTCGACATAGCTACTGTTCCGGTGGTTCACCGTCGGATTTTGGTTCTGTTGTCCGTCCGTTTCTCGGTCAAAGGTTTTTCTTTCAACATTTGAAAAAACTCACAAAGCGACAAATGAAGGGGTATTTTTGTCTGGTGACCATAAATGGTGCCTTTTAAACTTAAGTTAATAAGTTGGTGACTTTTCCCCAAAAGGCACCCCATAAAGTGCTATTTAAATTTCGAGCCCATAGAGGAAGTGGATGCCCTTTTCTACTCATTTTAAGTTTCATGATGTTGAGGATATTAGATGATCATTACATCATCTTGATAGTAGCCGTTGATGGATGATCAGCTTAATCAAAGTTGTGCAAGGTTACAACTTACAAAGCTAATTATCAGGATATCACAATTTATTTTTGATGCATGTAGATGATCTTCTCATCACATGAAACACAACCATTTCTTACAAAGTTTTTTCATGTTCTTCTCACCAATTATCTATTAAGGATCTTCACAATCACAACTTTTTTTTTTTTTACTGCAGTACAGGCAATTCCCACATCTCAAGGGCGCGTCTCATCATAAATATTTGATAGATCTCCTCAAGGTAAATAAGTTGTTAAAAATATAAGAATCAGTAACTCCAATGTCTACTTCATCAAAATTCATACTCAATGATGACTATCTGACGCAGCGTGAAACAATAAAGGAATAAGACTAATGTTTATACTCAAAGATAAATTGGAATCCACCAAAAAAATAGAAAAACTTCTAAGAGAAAATATGAATATTATTATATAAAAGTTGAATTGCCTTTTAGCTTACAAGCCTATTTAACATAAACAAAACCTTAATCCTTGTTGAGTAAGAAAACAAGCCAAATTTAAGAAAATTACCAAAAATAGCAAAATTAAGATAATAGAGGAAAAAAAATAATACTGACGTCCCAAACCAAGGCATAATTGACATTAGACGATTCTGACTTTTAAAACTCAAATTATTACCAAAATAAAAGTTTCATAAAATAGCAAAAACGGCGATTATGGGGCTTAAACGATGGAATTTGAACGAAAAAGGGTGTGCTTCACTGCCAAAGGCTGTGATTTAATAATCCATTGTCGTTTCGCTTCAACCGTGAAAGTTTCACGCCATTTCGACTCCGTCACCAAAATTCATTTATACTTAAATTTCCGTTGGTCCATCAAAAGCCATGAAGGACTCTGCCACCTATTCTAGATCACTCTCCCCCAACAGACGCCTCCCACGTACCAATATCGTAGCCTTATTGGTGGGAATGCAGTAGTCTGCCTCCCTAGTTCAATTCATGCATACTCCTACACAAGCTCGTTGGTCTGTCGCCAAACGTCTTCTTCTTATCTCAAGAACACCATTCACCATTGTTTACACCTAAAACATCATCAACCATTCAAACTTCAAGCCTTCTTCGATGCCGATTAGGCCGGTAAAAAGATGACTACACCTCCACAATAGCTTATGTGGTCTATCTTGATGATAATTCTATATCGTGGTGTTCTACGATAGAGTTGTTGCCTCTACTATGACTGAAATTATGTTGATACAAAATATTCTTGGAGAGCTCGGTATCTCTCATCCACAACCACCAAAAATTTATTGTGATAATCTTGGTGCAACTGTACCTTTGTGCTAATTCAGTCTTGCATTCTCGAATGAAGCACATTACTCTTGACTATCACTTTGTTCTGATAAATTTACCAAAAGGTCTCTCCAAATCTTGCATGTTTCTACTCATGATCAATCTGTAGACATACTCACCAAACCGTTATTAAAGCATATCGATCAGTTCTCTCTTCTTCGATCCAATATTGGTGCCTCTAATGGGAGCACCATCTTGCGAGGCATATAAAGGCAAGAATATCAATCCACCAATGACAATCAATCTTAGCCTCCAAACAATCTTCAATCAACTCATTTGACATTGTTGTCTAATTGATTTGAATCACTATAATTCTGTAGTAGGCTGTCAAGTTTAACTTTCCATACATGAAATCATAGTAATAAAAGTGTGCTTGTACAATTCAAATCCTCGGCTCAATTCTTCTCAGTAACGTCCAAGCTATGATACCAAACATAGCCTAAGTCAGTTACACATACCAGAGGTCTTTGACTTAACACCTGGAGAATTTAATCCTCGGCTCAATTCTTCTTCTATGTACTCATATTCCCCACCCATCAGGTTTGAAAGCCCATATCACTCTGTGACTGAAGAGTTAATCCAAAATCCATTGAGGCATTGAGCATCACTTCCTCCATTGTAGCTGTGAGATCTAAATGCAGCTATGCATGGTCAATATATATTGATAAATATGGGGTCATTTGGCTTGGGCGTTAGGATTTTAAGTTTGAATGATAATTGATGGAATATCATTTAAAAAAAAAAAAAAATTAATAAATTGTTTGCTTATAGCAGAAATTTGAAACTATTTTTTTTTTTTTCGTTTATGTACATCCTTATACCTACCATCATTAACCTTACATTACACTCGTTTAAACCTTCCTGAATATATTAATTAAGAATTTTACATTACGCCCTACTAAAATTGTACCAAAGTACAAGAATTATATATGATTAAATAAATTATGTCACGGCAGGTAATTTTAATGAGATATATATACATGTTTATGTGGGCTTCACTTCTTCCATCTGTTAGATCAAATAGCAAGCAATCAGGCAAGGTGTACTGGTGTACGTATATTGATTAATGGGGTCATTTGGCTTGGGCTTAGAGAGTAGAGAGATTATAAGTCAATTTTTTTTTTAAAAAAAAAAATTATATATATATATTTTAAGGGGAAATTACAATTTAGTCCTTAAAACTTAAGGAAACATTACTTTTTTACTTGACTTGTGCATTAAGATCTTTGGTTCTCATTTTTTTGGAAATACATCAAAATGGTCCCTTGACCAAAAAATTGACGGTCAAACTTAACAGATTTATTAAAAATACTGTTTTACCCCTACTTTTAAAAAAGCTTGACTTAAATAATAAAACGGTTTTTACATATTTACAAATGTACCATTGTGAAAAGGACTCGAATAACCCCATCAATAATTAAGTATAAAATTATCCATAAAATATTTTAAATTTATTAAATCAACAAAATATGACAATTACCATTAAAACCATGTAATAATTTGATATTCCAATTTTACCCTTCTATTATTTAATAATTTTTTTTATTGTTGTTCCAAGTCATAAATTTTGTTATACAAGACCTAGATTCAGCTTCAAGAAAAAAAAAAAGACTCAGATTAATTTAGAGCAATTATTTGGCAAGAGCTTTAGAACTCTTGTTTTTCATTTATTTATTTATTTTCCAATTTTTCAATTTCATATATTAATTATTTTCATTTTTTTTCTCTTTTCTTCCATATGGTATGGTAAATGAATGAATTTGTCTTTAAAAGAAAATCATTTTCATTATAACCACCAACTCTCTTCAGCTATCTATCTATCTATATAAAGCATCCAAACACTCAAAATAAATCCATAATTAAATCGGTGGAACGGATGATGAAACACTGAAATCCAATCGTGATTCGTGACCCTTCAGCTATCATCATGCGCACTTGGGATTTTGAGTTAGAAACTGAGAATGTAAATGTCATTAAAAAAAAAAAAAAAAAAAAAAAAACCAAGAGATACTGCCAATTATAAATTAAGACCACATAATTCAAAATCAGTTGCTTTACTAAGTAGAGAAATATGGTTTGCATTCAGATGCAGACTTGTCATGTAATAAAGCAAAGAAAGAGACTGATAATGGATTTTTTATTTTTTATTTTATTTTAGAGGAACTGATAACATATAAGTAGTGTAAAGAAAAAAAGACTTAATAGCTGGACCCCCCTGAATTATACACGAATTTGCAAATTGCCCCCTAAATGTTTTTTTTCGGCGGTAAACCCCTCGAACTGTTGGAAATTGGCAATAATGGACGGATTAGGGACAGAACCCTTTTTCCGTCTATCTTCTTGTCACGTGCCTTGCACATGTAAGGGCAAAATTGAAAGAAATTAAATAAAAAAAAGTGGAGATCCAGATTCGATCTCTATCATCCATGTTATTGAAATGGACAGTGGAGATCCAATCTGGATCTCCACCTAATAAAAAAAAAAAAAAAATTAAAACTTAAAGAAAAAAAAAAAATTAAAACTTAAAGAACAAAAAAAAAAAAAAAAAAAAAAAAAAAAAAAAAAAAAAAAAAGCATTAAATCAGATCAAAGTCATCAAACCCACAGTCAACCGTCCACCACCACAATCTCCATCTCCACCGTCCAACACCACCATCTCCATAAGTTTTCCAGAAGCACCATAAATCAAACCCTAACCCTTAAATCTAACCACCCCAAATCAAACCCATCCATCTCCAAAACCAAACCTAGATCAAACCCACAGCCAACCGTCCACCACCACTATCTCCATCTCCATCTCCATCAATTTTTTTTTCTCTCTCTCTCTCTCTCTCTAAATCCAGACAGTCCTAACTCAGCAACCAAGAACATAATGACTCGAACCTAGTGCATAGAAAAAGAAGTAGAACCAGATCAAACCAAGAAGAATAAACAACAACACAAATGAATCGTCCTTTGTGAAATCCACATCATGGTTTGAAAGAGAAAATGAGAGCTTTAACTCTTTTGTATGAGCAGCAAAATAAAGCTTCGAAGGCTTTAGAGAGAAAGAATCCCGTGGGTTTAGAGAGCGTGAGGAACAATAAATGGGATGATAAATTTAGATCTTGTTCTTGGCCAAATGAATTTTTGGGTGTTCTTTGTTTCTAGGTTTGGTTTTTGTGTTTAAAAGTTGAATAACAAATGGGTTTGCTGGGTTGATGATTTGAGTTTAATGGTTTTGATTTTGAATTTGATTTTGAAGATCTGGTAATGATCTTGCATATGGCATAAGAGTTCGAAGATTTGGTTCTGATTTCGATTTTGAAGATTTTTTTTTTTTTTTTTTTTTTGAATAGAAAGCATCATCCTACAAAGAGGATTCTATAAATAAAGGATATTTCTGTCTAGTTACAAAAATGAAAACTGAAAAACTGGAAAATGAAAAATGAAGCATCATGATTGGTACAACAAAAATTTACAACATGTAATTGCACAACACATGTATGGGAGGTATTCCAAAATCATCGCCATACACACAAATACTAAGGTATATTTGGTATGAGAATTATTGACAATAGCAGAACCAGAACAGAGGTATAGGCTATTGGTAAATGAGATTCCCATGTGTTGTATGTATAAACTCGCCAACCTGACACATCATTAAAAGAGCCAACGAAAGACTGCCACGTCACTCATTGACCGGGTCAAGGGAGGAAGTTTGACAAGTCAGAATGATAAAATAGCTCAAGCCAAAAGGGAGCCAAAGATATGGTCGCCGAAGCTAAATACCTACTCGCCGAATGTAGAAATGTGCTCGCCAAAGATACGATACCCAGAAAGTGAAGGTACTCGCTGGACCAGTATACTGGGCCTGAACCGACTCGGCAGAAACACAGAAATAAACCCTAAACTTTTAGAAGACCCAGAACAACGAGGAATCATAAAAAGGAAAGTAAACCTGATCCGTGACAAGAAAGGATCCTAGTACGAATCAAAGAGGGAAACCTTCCACCCACACGGCTAAAAACAAGGGGAAACCCTAATTAAACATGTATAAATAGAACCACCTATCCCATGAGGAAGGGGTTCAGAAATCTAGAGAGAGAGAAGAGAGCAATAGTAAGAGAGATCTAAGTGTGTAACAAGGCAACGAAAACCTAGTATTATTCTTCTGCCCTCAGGGGCGCCGTGGTTTTTTCCCATTCAAGGGTTTTCCACGTAAAATCTGTCTTTTGCATGCGTTCTTAATTTTCTTGTTTTATATTAAATTGATATAATTGTTGAGTGTGTGGCAATCCAAATTTCACCGTCAACAATTGGCGCTAGAAGAAGGGGGGATCGTTTGAACAGAAACTTCGAGGAACCCTTGCGAATTAAACAACATGAACAACGACAGCGACAAAGATGGTAACTCCAGCGGAGATTTAGTTGTTGAACCAATCGCGCCGACGGGAGACAGGGCGATGACAATCGGGGAACAATCGGCGGCAACCCCAGGAACTAGGGCAGCTGATCCCGGGATTCTGTAGCACTTCCAAGCTGCATTGGTAAACTTAATCAGCGAAGCCAGCAAAATAGGGCTTTCACTCCCCATAGGGTTGGGAGTTTCATCTCCTTACAAGTTAACCACTCCTAGAATCCATCCACCCGGAAGGCTACGATCAGAAGTTCACATTGCAATCCCCAATACTCAAGCAAGACAATCCACTAAGGAGACTCCCCAGGACCACACTGAGGATTTCGAGGGGAGGAAACAAAGGAAGGGAAAAGGTGTGATGAATGAAGAATCCAGGGAGGAACGAGACCAGGTGCGAACACATGGGGTCAATTCCAGCAACACATATCAACGAAACCGGTGGAGACACCGTTCCATCTCATCTGAAGATAAGAGTCCTCGTCCACGAAGGGAATTACGATCCAAAAGAGCGAAGCGAAGAAGATCCGAGAACACTGAAGATCGAAGAAGCCCGGATGAGAGAGGCAATCATTGTAGAATGACAATCAAGAGTAGACTCGATCCAGCAGGAGAACCAACTGGTCAGCGAGATGTCACCCTGCAAGAGCTATCAAGAAAAGTTTCAGCAATGGCGCGAAGGTATGGTCATAATGTATCTTCGGATGATGAATCAGATAGCCCATTCATCGAAACTATTGCCCGCACCCAGTTTCCAGACAAATTTAGAATGCCAACCATTGAGCAGTACAAGGAGAATAGGGATCCGAAGGAGCACGTTCGCCGATTCCGTAACATTATGGCCTAGTACTCATCCAACGATGGGTTGTTATGCCTCACCTTCCCGCAAACATTCGGCGACCTTGCCTCTAGGTGGTTTGGAAGACTTCCTCTCGGAAGTATAAGCAGCTTCTCAAATCTCAGCAAAGCATTCATAAGGTAATTCATGGGGAGTGTCCAGAGAAGAAAGTCACTCGCTCATCTATCCAATTTGAAACAGGAACGTAACGAGTCGATCAAGAAATATCTAGCGAGATTTGGGAAGGAGGTTGCTCAAATTGAAGACGCTAGTGATGTAGCTGTGATCGCCGCATTCACCAATGGGTTACAAAGTGGGCGATTATCCTTTGACCTACGAAGGGAGAGACCAAAAACTTATGAGGAGATGATGGAAATAGCTGGCGACTATGCACTGGCGGAGGAAGAAGAAGTAGCGCAAGGGGGTAGCTATGTGCATGGACACAAGCCTGACTCAAAACCGGACCATAAGGATGACAAAAAGACGTAGTCACGTGATCGCCAGAGAGATGAGAAGGGCCAAAAGGGATACCCAAGAGAAGGCAGAGGAAGCGCTCGAGCCAATAAGTTTCGAGGAAAGTACAACCATTACACCCCTTTAACTGGCGATCAGGAGGAGATACTGTTTGTGGTAGAAGACAAAGGACTCGCCAAATATCCTCGGCAGCAATCAGCAAATGCCAGGAGAGATACAACTAAGTACTGCCGATTCCACAAAGATCATGGGCATGAAACTTCAAAATGTTTTCAGTTATGCGATCACATTGAAAGCTTGATTAGAGATGGGCACTTGAAGGACTTTGCTTTGAAAGGGGACAAGCACGTTGGTCACCAGGATAACCGCCAAGGAAATGGGCAGGAAAGGAATAGTCCAAGGAGGAACAGCCCTAACGCAACTATAAACACCATTTTCGGCGGACCTCATATTGGGAGGAGCAATCGAGAAAGGATGTCAGAAGTCCGGGAAGTAATGTATGAAAGCAGAAGCATGGAGATCAATTTTGTGCAGAGAAACCCTAAGAAAGGAAGAGAAGGACATGATCTCATAACATTTACAGCAGAAGACTCAGACGGAATTGATGCAAAACCTAACGATGCGATTGTCGTGGGGGTTCGAATAGCCCATAGGGATGTCCTTCGGGTGATGATTGACAACGGAAGTTCAGCTGATATCTTAAGTGCCAGAGTATATGATGAGTTGCGGCTGGACAGAAAAGATCTTGAACCATTCCATGTGCCATTAAAAGGATTCGGCGGTGCAGAAGTTAGGTCGTTAGGAACTGTGAAGCTGCCGGTGAGATTTGGTACAGCACCATGCCGGCGAACAATCCTGTTGGACTTTGTCGTAGTTGACATCCATAATTGGCCGTATAACGCTCTACTCGGCCGACCGTTTCTTAACAAAGCTCGAGCTGTTACTTCAACCCATGCGTTGAAAATAAAATTCCCTATAGAATTTGGTGTCGGAGAATTGAGAGGGTCATAGGAGATGGCTCGCCGCGCCAACCTATTAATCTTCAAAGATAAAGCGGGGATGGAAACCTTGAGCATATTCGAGGTAGACAGGGAAGTACAGGAAGATAATCTGGAAAACTTCGAACTGGACCCAAGGGACAAAACGAGTAGAGAGAAAGAAGAACCAACTGAGTCAGTTGTTCTAGATGAAGCGGAACCAGATAAAACAGTAAAGATTGGAGCAAGGCTGACTGAACAAGTTAAGAAAGATGTGACAAGCTTGTTGAAGGAATATAAGGGGATTTTCGCTTGGTGCCTGATGCAGTAAAATCTGTGTTCAATTTACTAAGAAAGTTCGTTCACTGGGATCGGCGATTTTATCGGTCAAAACCAATTAATCTAGCAAAAGGTTACTCTAAATGCGAAAACTAAATTGCATAATGCTTTTCTTTGGAAGGTTGTTTAACTCTAAAATTAACCTAAGTTATGACTACTTGAACTAAAAACTAAAATCAATTAAAATCAAATCAGAGAATAATCAAATCAAAGAATGAATATATGGAGAGAAATACTAGGGAATCGATGCACCTTTCTTAGACACTCAATGCTCTCAATTAGTCTCAATAAACAATTCAATAAAGTTTAGGGCTTGTTTTGATAAACAATTAAGAACGAATCTCCTTCCCACCACTCGCACAAAGGCCATGTGTCAAGTGATAGTAACGAAATCCTTTGGAACAAAACTCTAAGCCAAATCAATGCAACAAGGCCATGCAAACATTAACTTTCAAATCTATTAAGCTTATGATTGTGATTTAAATGGAAAGGCCATTCACATCTAAACCCTAATTTCATGGATAAACTAAATCACAAACTCATATCAATTGAGGCCACAAAATAATATGAATCAGTAATGTAGAGCTGAAATTCCCTTAAGCAATATAGTGTAAAATATACCTAGAGGGGGGGTGAATAGGTATAGGCTCCAAATTCTTCCCATATTAAAAATAATGCGGAATAAAACAAAGAGAATGCACACTTGATTAGATTTTAGCAAATGAATTGATTTCACTAATACAAGAGTTAATCAATTTACAAGATATGCAATCAATGTAAGATATGGAAGAAAAAAGAAAGTAAAGCAAAATTGAACACAATGATTTTAACGTGGTAAAACCTCAATGAGGAAACATCCACGGGTTGATACCACAACCACCGGCGAAGCAATCCACTATGTGAAAAAGGACTTACACACTCAAGCTATCACTCATGATATCCGCTCAAGCTATCAACTCCTAATCTACCCTCGGGCTAGTGAATCACCAAGCCTACTTCCTATCCGAGATGTGTCCTACACCTCTAGAAAGCAACTTCCTATCCAAGACGCTCACGTCTCTAGGAAGATTTCGTGCTTAGCTATCCGGATCACAAAGATCCTAGTTAAGCTCTCCTAGCTCAACCATTCGGAGTACCACACTCCTAGCTAAGACTATTGCTTGACTATCCGGACCACATGTCCTAGTCAAGACTCCCTTGCTCTACACAAAGCTTCACTCACTTTGCTAGAGACTTCAACCTAATGCAAGGCTATGATCTAAAGTGATGCAAGTGATGCAAACACAAACAAATTAAGCTAGATGATCAATCAAGCAAAATGTACATGTTAAATGACAATCTAGAATATGCTTCCAACACACAATCACAAGATTATCTAGAAATCAAGACATGTAAATCAATAAGAACAAAGGTATGAATATTCAATATATCACACTAAAAACCTAGTTCTTAGATCATGAAATAAAACATAGAAAATAACATGAAGCACATCACACATATATTTTCTAGAATCAATTTCATGATAAATCAAGTTTAGCACATATATGTTCAAAACAAATCACAAAGCTAAAACTCAATTAACAAATGATCAAACACCCCTAGCATATGATCTAACATACTTCTTAACAAATTTCATCAATCAAATAGTAAGAATCAAGAGATGATCAAAGATGAAATTGAAAAAGAAGAAGTTGAAACAAACAACCTGACCACGTACTGAAAATGAGACTGCTGGGAAAAATGTCGAAGTCAAATGCCTCTGAAAATATTTGGGGTTTGTAGCTCTCTTCAAGACCAACAATTTTGGTTTTTGAATCGATTGATTTCGAGTTCGTATGAGAAAGTTATGATCAAAATAAGAAAAAGAAAATTTGAAGAAAACTGCAGAATTTCGTGAAAATCACTTCAAGTTCTTCAACAAGTGAGGAGGGAAGGAGAGGAGTTTAAAAGGAGGAAAGAGAAGGTTTTTCAGGGCCAATCACCATGAGCCACATCACCCTCCCGTGGGGGGCGCATGGGCCACACGGGACCAGAGAGGGTCCCTGGCCGTGGGCCCCACGGCCTCCCCCACGGGGAGGGGCACACGTGGTCTCATGGCCACTCTAGCCTCTCTCGCGCACTCTCACGTTCTTCAGCCGTATCTTGGGCATCCAAACTTCGATTTTGAATCCGTTTTCGGATTACAAACCGTGACTCCCTCACGCACGACTACGACTACTCAACTTTGAAAAATGGTTGAGAAATCATCTCGGAATCCGACGATGAAGTCAACACAACAAATGAGAACGAAAAGTAGCATAGTCAACTTGTTTGGACTCGAAACCTTATGAATGAGTAACCGAAACGACTGGAACTCAATAAGGCATTAAATAAGAACATGTTAAAGTCCTAAATACAAAATACGGAAACAAATAAACACATATTCACACAAACATGCCATATCAAAGAGATAGTCACAAAGCATGCAATTTCACAATGTTTGTCAATACAAGATCAATGCATGAGCATGCTATGAAGTGTGTGAATGTGTTATACCAAATGTTTGAACCACGATGCAGGGACACACATGTATGAATTGTGTGTGTGTGTGCGCTAACGCCTTGCAAGAGGATGGAAGTCAAGATTTACCTTTGACGTTTTTCACCTCTTGAAGACGACTTTTGCACTAGACGTTGCTCTTCACTTTTTAAGCTTCCTTTCTTCAAATAATGTCATAAGCAACAACTAATACAAATATGGAGTGTTTTGCAATGGAATCAAGCCAATACACATCATGAACCTTACAAGAGCAATTAATTCAATAGACAAGACTAAAACCCAATTGATTAACAAAAGATAGACTAATTGATTACATAGAGTTATCCAAAATCGGTTACATCAATCCCCTAGTTAGAGGTTTAGTTACACATCAATGGAGAGAACAAAAACATAGAAGAGATGAAGATAAAACCCATTATGGTAAGATGCTTCTGACTTGATATCCCCGTCGTCTTCTTGTCTCCAGTAATCTTCTAATGATGGAATGAATGAAAGAATGAAAGAATGGTGTTATGAATCTCGATCTGAATGTCTCTCTAAAAGTCGGCTCCCTTTTATTTTTTCCTTTCTTTCTTTTTATAGGTCTTTTGCAGTTTTGAGAGAACGAGGAGGCGGACCACCGCTCAACTTGCCGCTGAGCAGGCACGTGCATGGGCAGCGGAAATTCCAACATCAATGTTCTGGAATGGATCGCTGGATGGGTCGCTTGGGAGGCACTTGCCTCTTGAGCGGCATGGGCAGTGGAAAATGGGCCTTCCTCGAACGCCTAGTGTACCGCCGATGGTGCACTGGTATGATGGGCGGCATGGGCCGCGGTAATTGGGGATTTTTGCCATTTCTTTATCTTTTGACTCCATCATCTCCAAAATAAGATCCGATCAACATTTCTATGGAAAGAGACCTGTAAAGACTTAACAAACACATCAACCCACCAAAAGGACCCAAGAAACAAGCATAAACATAAGCAAAAAGGGCAAAATATAAGCATAGAATTAGACTGATCAGTGCCACGAAGATATGCCAGGGATTGATAGGAGCGTAATTTCACACAATCTGGCTGTGAATAAAAAATGCAAACCGGTTGTGCAGAAAAAGAGAAGCTTCAACCCAGAAAGAAGTGCAGCAATAAAAGAGGAAGTATCAAAGTTACTCGCCGTAAGGTCAATTAGAGAAGTTAAGTACTCGGAGTGGGTGGCGAATGTGGTCCTAGTGAAAAAGAAAAACAATCAATGGAGGATGTGCGTCGACTTCACCGATCTGAACAAGGCCTGCCCCAAGGACAGCTTCCCGCTACCAAGGATTGACCAGTTAGTCGATGCAACAGCCGGACATGAGACGTTGAGCTTCATGGATGCATATTCAGGATATAACCAGATAAAGATGCACAAGCCAGACAAAGAGAAGACAGCGTTCACCACAGATCAGAGGTTGTATTGTTACACAGTTATGCCATTCGGCCTGAAGAACGCTGGGGCAACTTACCAGCGCTTGGTCAATAAAATGTTCACCAGACAAATAGGGAGAAATATGGAAGTCTACGTTGACGATATGTTGACAAAAAGCATCACAGCAGATGGACATACAGATGACCTGAGGGAAACATTCGATGTGCTGGTCAGGTATGGAATGAAATTGAATCCAGTAAAATGTGTATTCGGCGTACCATTTGGGAGGTTTCTCGGATATCAGGTACATCAAAGAGGAATCGAGGTGAACCCTGAAAAGATCCAAGCACTAGCAAAAATGGTCTCGCCAAGAACTTTGAAGGACGTCCAAAAACTCACGGGGTGCCTAGCATCGCTGAGCAGATTCATAGCCAAGTCAACAGACCGATGCCTACCATTTTTCAAAGCTCTAAAAAAGGGAAAGGGAATCGAGTGGAATGAGGATTGCGAAAAGGCCTTCCAGGCCTTGAAAGATTACCTTGGACAGGCACCACTGCTATCAAAACCAGAAACAGGAGAAACATTGTACATGTACTTGTCCGTCTCTGAAGCAGCCACAAGTTCCGTGCTAGTGCGACAGGAAGATGGAATCTAGAAGCCAATATACTACACCAGCAAAGCACTGTTACCAGCCGAAACAAGGTACTCGCCGGCTGAAAAAATGGCACTTGCTCTAATAACAGCAGCTAGGAAGCTAAGACCATATTTTCAGGCTCATAAAATCGGGGTATGCACCAACTGCCCACTGAAATTAATCCTGCAGAAACCAGAAGTATCCGGTCGATTAACAAAGTGGGCGATCGAATTAAGTGAGTTTGACGTAGAGTATCTCCCACGGACAGCAATCAAAGCACAGGCAGTGGCAGACTTTGTGGCAGAGTTCACCGAGCCAAGCATAGAGGTAGCTAGAATGATGGTGGAGCAAAATAAGAAAGTGCTTGGATCCGGGAACAAAAGACAAAGCTGCAGGATCGCTCGCAGACAAATAGGAAGGGCCTTATCAAGTTACAGGAATAGCTGGCCACGGGGCATATCGCATTACTCGAGAAGGTTTTGGCGAATTACCCCGCCCATGCAATGCGCAGTACTTGAAGATATATTATCCTTAACTTTTTTCAAAACCTTTTCAATCTTTTTATTATGTCTTAGAATAGTTTTTCGTTTCAGCATTTTCTTTATGACTATGTTAACAAAGTTGCAGGAAGTATTCAATAAAAGAGTAATTTATTACTGAGAATTCGCAATTTCACTCGCCAGTCACAAAGGGCATTCGCCATCATATATCGCTACCGTCACATAAAGACGAGTTTTCATACTCGCAGCAATGACAACTTGTGAGAAACAAAATCCCAAGTTGCAAAAAGCGGCGATCGCCATTACAGGAAAATATAATCCCTAGAAGCAAGAAAGCCAGTTGAGCAAAGACAAAACATGTTAAAAACTTGGTGTATGGTCGGATACGTCCTGACAAATACTAAGTACGCCAAAATACAGCAATGGCAGCTGAATATAGCTATAAAATACGCTAAAAACTTGGTGTATGGTCGGATACGTCCTGACAAATACCGAGTAAGCCGAAAACTCAGCAATGGCAGCTGAATATAAGCAAAAAATATGCTAAAAAATAACTTGGTGAAAAACTAAGTAAAGCCAAAAACTCAGCAAAGGCAGCTGAACAAAGAAAAGTATATATTTATAACTTTGTATCATTTACAAATGAATGAACAAAAAGAATAAATTTACAGTCCTAAACAATAGAAAAATCTAAAAACTCAACCAGCTACAGGAGGGCCCTCGCTATCTTCCTCATCTTCAATCTCCTCATCCGAAGGCCAGATGACTTCCTCATCCTCCGTTGGCATGAAAGGCTCATAATCCCTCCCAGCTACAGGACCCAAGTCAGGCTCAGCACCAGAGCCAAAAAAGCTGCCCTTCTGACCTGAGTAGTAAGTATTGAAGGCACGCTTGCTGGGGATCTCTAGATGCATGGGATGAGGTTCAGTCCTGTTGTAACGGCAGTGGGCTTTCCATCGTCTCATTTGATCTTTAATCGAGTCCACGCCGCTAGCCATGTGCTGCTGGAGGGACCTGTCGAAGCGCTTCAGAGCTTTCTCGTTAGAATGATCCTTCATGGCAAAGAATTTCTTCGCCTGCCTCATGCCTTTCTCAAATTCGCGCAACAAAAGCGCATCGTAGGCAGGGGATCTCTTGAAGCGGTCAACTGATTCAGCCTCAGCACAGCTTTCAAATTTTTGAAGATAAGGTCACGAGAAGACAACTGGTTGCGTAAATCTGCCACCTCTTGCTCAGCCTTCTCCTTAGCCTCCTCAGCCACCCGCTCGGCCTCCAAACGTGCTGCGAAGGGCTCTTGACTCGCAGATAGAAGCTCCTTCAGCGAGCGAATCTCCTCTTCAGCAGCAGAGAGTTTTTCTTCAGCGACCAGCCGAGCAGACAGATGATCGTCTGAGGATTCTCTTAACTGAGCGAGCTGTTGAGCATAGGATTCTTCAGCTAAGAGCTTTTCAGCCGCCAAAACAGAAGCCTGCTCGCGCAAGCGTTTAATCTCACGGGAAGCTCTGATCCGATACTTGTAAGTCTCACCCATCTCAGACATCATATGAGGAAGAGGATAGTCGAAGTTAGAAAATATATGGAAAAATAATAATACATAGAGATTTGCGGCGAAGAACTTACCAAGGAGTGGCAGTTGAAGAAAAATTCCATCTTCCTGTTACAAGACTTGTCTTTAACATGCCCCCAGCTATCACCGATGTATATATCATTATTAGCCAGGTGGGAGCATATTTCAGTAGCCAAAAAATCAAAAAGGGACACGTTCCCTTCATCGGCTTCAACCAGTCTTGCAGGAGGGGCTTCATGGGAAAAACCCGAACCGAAAGCAGAGGTCCCAGGCTGCTTTGACGGGCCTGGCCGATCAGTCGATTCAGGTTGGCCAGATGGCCTAGGTTGATCTGAGACACTCGGCTCGCCCATAACCACTGCAGGAGAAGCTGGTCGGGGAGAAGTAGAAGCGGGGATAGTCTGTTCATTAACCCCCTCAGAGGGAGGCGCCGCTACATTCTCCGCTTCAGCAGGCCCCTCGCGAACGGTCGGTTGGGTAGAAGGGGTCTCAGCGACAGCTGGCTCCTCAGCGCCTTCCTTATCGGAAGAAACAACGAATTGCACCACCCGTGAAGCCCGCTTGGGAGGTCGAGCAGAATGATCAGGCGTGCTCTCAGCAGGACGTTTACTCCTCCTAGCTCTGGGGGCCAGGTCACTCGCAGGATCGAGAGGAGTCTTAGGAACATCCGCGTTAAAAAAAGGGATGTCACTGACCCCTCCTAAAACCCCAACCTTCTCCTTACCCTTACGACTGGGGGTGGTCGCAGTCGGGGTAGTCGTAGCAGCAGCAGCAGTAGCATCAGGAACAGTTGCAGCAGCCTCTGCACGTATAGGGGGCTGCCCCGATTCAACCCCTCCCCCGGTAACATCACCAGCGTCCTCGCCATCAGAAGGATCATCACCATCCGGGCCAGCAATTCCCTCCTTGGCCAAACCAGCAACATGCCTTTTGCTGGCAGCCTTGGAATTCTTCACCGCCCGGGCTTGCAAGTCGCAAACGGTGTCAAAGTCACACACTGCAGGAAAAATAAACAAAGTATCAACTAACAGAATAAAACGAAACAGAAACAAAGAAGGAATAGACAAAGGCTTACAGCGAGGAAGCCTTGCATGTAGGCGTGTAAAAATCCCCTCAGAAATCATTTTTTCCTCATCCAAGAGGAAGGAGCTGTCCCTTGAGTCCAAAGGGAGGACAGCCGCCGCGGCGAGGTGAGAAATCTCCCTATCCAACAAAGCAGGGGCTGCCTTCGACCAGGCTTTAGGAGATGTGAAATACTTGGGAACCTTCTTCGCCAAAAGATTGCGGCGAGTGCTAGCTGGCACATCCCGACCCCACTCGCCACCGGTGAAAAACCAACTGTTTTTCCACCTTTTATTTGAAGTGGGGAAGCCCTAGATGAAACCTTTCTTCTTTTCATCACTGGAGACCTCAACTTGACCAGGGTTCGCCACATCCTCAGGGATCCAGTTCTCCACCGGCGAAGAAAGAAGGAAGTACGTGCCACCATTGGCCGCCTGCCTTAGAGTGTAAAAGTGGCGGATCTCGTGGGGTGTAGGGGGCCGATAACCCTTCAGCTTCCATATAAGACACAGGCACATTAGTATCCTGTAGCTGTTCGGAGCAAGTTGTGCCGGTGCAATCTGAGCCTCGGCGAGAAACCTCGCGATGAAAGGCTGAAAAGGAAGTGTTACTCCGCAGCTGAGCATGACACCATAGATGGCGATCGCGTTCTCGGGAGGATTCCATGCTGCCCGATCGTCAAGTAACATCAAGGTAACATAGTCGGGAATATCGAAACGACTCTTATATTTACGGAGCTCGTCCTCGCCAACCACATTAACCTCCGTATCAAAAGAACACGGACGGTTTGGCGAGAAGTGCAGCCTATCTCTCTGATGGTCCTCAACATCAGAGTCGACAATCGTCTGCGCATCCAGCAGGGACTCACGGGGAGCCCTAGAGGCACGTCGTTTACTGCTTGTTGGTCTAGAAGATCTCGGCATCGTGGGAGAATTGCTGTTAGAAGACGGAGGAGAGATGTTAGGAATAAAAGCATCCTCAGAAGACGGAACATAAACAGAAATTGGGACCGGAGAATCCGGATGAAAATTACGAATCAGAGATTCGATTTTATCCATAGTACTTTTATCACCAAGCTCCATGGCTTGCATCATCCGATTAAAAAGAGAAGAACGTAAAGAAGGGTCCATGGGAACTCACCAGAAAACCCTAGATTCGTGAAAGATACGCAGAGAGGCAGGAATAGTCGATTCCGGTGAACCGTCCGGCAATAGAAGGCACAGGGAAAGGACTGTAGCAAGTACTCGAAGAAATGAGGTAGATAAAAACGAAGAATCAAACTGTTCTTTTCTGCTATGAGAAAAACGATGGAGGAATAAATGGAAAAAGTGAAGTGGAGAAAAGGAAACGATCGGGCCTTAAAAAGAGGGAACTTTGAAATTCAAAAAAAAAAAAATCAAATGCAATGATGCGTAATTAATGAGAATGACGGCCACAGTCACCAAAACCGCAATAGTCACCACCAAGTAAATGACATGTGGCATCTTGGGGATAACCAAGCCGTCAGAATGTCCCTTCACCTGTCAAGCAAGTGGAAGCGCCAGAAGTTGTGTGGTTTAAATTGAAAGCTTGCACCGGAAGAATCAATTAATAATTACAGCGCGTGGTAAAAAGGAAAGAGGGAGTTATTGCCAAGTGTGTTGAAATCTTATAAACATAAATATAAATACTACTCGCAGAGGCAAACGAAGTGGGAAGAACAAGTCATTCGCCCAGCTCGAAGTATTTATGGGGGTATTGTTGTATGTATAAACTCGCCAACCTGACACGTCATCACAAGAGCCAACGAAAGACTGCCACGTCACTCATTGACCGGGTCAAGGGAGGAAGTTTGACAAATCAGAATGATAAAATAGCTCAAGCCAAAAGGGAGCCAAAGATATGGTCGCCGAAGCTAAATACCTACTCGCCGAATGTAGAAATGTGCTCGCCAAAGATACGATACCCAGAAAGTGAAGGTACTCGCTGGACCAGTACAGTGGGCCTGAACCGGCTCGGCAGAAACACAGAAATAAACCCTAAACTTTTAGAAGACCCAGAACAACGAGGAACCATAAAAAGGAAAGTAAACCTGATCCGTGACAAGAAAGGATCCTAGTACGAATCAAAGAGGGAAACCTTCCACCCACACGGCTAAAAACAAGGGGAAACCCTAATTAAACATGTATAAATAGAACCACCTATCCCATGAAGAAGGGGTTCAGAAATCTAGAGAGAGAGAATAGAGCAATTGTAAGAGGGATCTAAGTGTGTAACAAGGCAACGAAAACCTAGTATTATTCTTCTGCCCTCAGGGGCGCCGTGGTTTTTTCCCATTCAAGGGTTTTCCACGTAAAATCTGTCTTTTGCATGCGTTCTTAATTTTCTTGTTTTATATTAAATTGATATAATTGTTGAGTGTGTGGCAATCCAAATTTCACCGTCAACACCGTGCAAGAGAGCAATAGCTTACACTTACTCCTCTTCCATTCCCATGGAATGTGGCAACAACAAAACCTGGATCATCTCTTGCCTTCCATGTCATGGCTGAAACTGCTACCTCTTGTGTTCCATCCGAGTGAGTGTGATCACAAAATTCATGGGTGTGCGCACTGAAAATTATCCTAGGCTTAAGAGATTTTGAAGATTTTGAAGATCTGGTTTTGAAGATTTGAAGATTTTGATGATCTTGTTTTGATTTTGAAGATCTGGTAACGAGTGGTTTGATTGATTTCAATTTTATTTTATTTTTTACTTTTTTACTTTTTTTATTAGGCAAATGGAAAATAAAATTTTTTAAATTTTTATTCCACTTTTTCCCTTGCATGTGCAAGGCATGTGACAAGAAGATGGACGGAATAAGGGTTCCGTCCCTATTCCGTCCATTATTGCCAATTTCCAATAGTTCGAGGGGTTTACCGCCGAAAAAAAATATTTATGGGGCAATTTGCAAATTCGTGTATAATTCAGGGGGATTCGGTGCTATTTGACTAGTCTCTTTGTGACTCTCGTAATAGTACGAGGTCGAAGAGTAGTACAATGGTAAATAAAAGTTCGTTCCCACAGGGACCGAGTGACCGATTACCGAAATTGATTAGTTTAAGAGCTATTCAAACAAGCAACAATTTAATGATGGAATTATACTACTCAAATTCAACTAAATTAAATATAAAACTAAAATGCAATAATTTAACTAAACAAGTAGGCAAATTTAAGCAAAGGCAGACACAAGCAAGTGATTTTATCTCTTATGGGAAATTAGGCTAAGACCTTGAATCCACCTATCCAATTCTCATCAATTTTAGGCACATCATTGAAGTATAGTATGCAAGTGTGTGTGTAGATTCGTGATACCCTAAATTAGTCTCTAACCTCTCTCAAGTGATAAAGACAATATTTATATGCACCAACAACCTATTTCTCAATGGTTATCCGAACTACATATAAATTCATTAAGTTTCATGGCACACAAGTGAATCCTAAAGGCTAGCATCGTATATTTCTATCTTACCAACCTCTATCAACCATTTCATCGAGCACGTTGTGTGCTTCTCCTCTCGGTATTTCACACAACAACCAAACAATTACTAAATGCTAGCTAGACATTCAATAATCATTAAGAACATGAAATAAGCATACACCACACAAGCAATGATGATAAAGTGATGGCCTTTATTAATAATTCATGGAAAAGGCTTCATCTTGGCCTTAGCCAAAATGGAGTTAGTTCATGGTACAACAAATGGCTACAGAATATATATAATGAGTACAAGCCATAACTAGAGACATATAAATGTAAAGAGAGAAGGGATTAGAGTAAACTAATGTGAAGAACTCCTCCTCTCTTGCTTAATTATGCTAGGCTTCTTCTCTCCTTGACTTCTTTAACTCCAAGATGTGGTTTTTATGGTGGGTTTTGGCGAGGAAGTGAGGTGGTGAGGTGAGAAATGAGTTTATATGATGATTTGATGAAGGGTTTAGGTGATTTGGTGAAGGATTTGTGGTGAAAGATGTGTTCTTGGGTGTTTGGGAGTGATGTAGAGGTGTTTGAGAGCTCAAGAGTCGTGCAAGAGGTGGCTTGAATAGAGCTAAAATGAGGTATTTATAGTGTATGAAATTAGGGCACGAAAACCTAGACCAATTTTTGATGTGGCAGTGTAGGCGCTATACGTAAAGCGCTTCTGTACAGCGCCTGTACAGCGCCCCTTCTCTATTTTGGCTTCTCCAGGCTTGGGCGCTTCTGTATAGCGCCCGTACAGCCCCCATTTTCTGTCTTCACTTCTTCAGGCCTGGCGCTGTACGAAGAGCGCTTCTGTAAAGCGCCCGTACAGCGCCCCTTTTCTGTCTTCACTTCTTCAGGCCTGGAAAATTCCTCAAACTTGATGTTTTTGCCTCCCATTCTTCATTTATCTAAAATAGAGCCCTTAGAAGACCCGAAACCTGCACAAGCGTCTTTAAACATTAAAAATACCGGTTTTACCCGGAAAAGGAAGGCAATTGATAGGAGAAACGGGGCTACATCAAGTGTAGAAATAGACATTGTCACTATTAAGTCAGAAAAAAAAGGACGATTGCAAAAGTAGTCAAATCAAGAAATGAATTATTTTTTAAATCAAATTCTAATTTTTTATTGTTTGTAACCAATTATCATAATACATTATTGTTTGTAACCAATAAACTACAAAACAACCCTTTTTTCACGTAGTGTGTCACATTAAACATGACATAAATGAGTTATTTCATATTTAACTTGACACATCGCCTAATATTGTGAAATCATGTATTTTTGAAGAAAATGAGATATTTCATGCCTAACATGAATTTTTTTTTTTTTTGAAGCAGCAATTTATTGAAAAAACAGGCCAACATGATATATATAGGATATTTCTTATGATATATATAGGATATTTCTTACTTAACATGATATATATGAGATATTTTATATCTTACATGAAATACTGCATATAGCAGATATTTCATGTTATACATGATAGACATAAGATATTTCATGCCTTACATGAAATACATGAAATACATGAAATACATGAAATATTGCATACATAAGATATTCCATAACCAACATGACATACATAGGATTTTTTATGCCCAACATGATATTTATGAGATAACATGATATATATGAGATATATGAGATATATCATGCCTAACATTACATACATGAGGTATTTCATGTTTTACATGACATGGGATATATCATATCCAACATGACATACATGGGATATTTCATGCTCTACATGGGATATTTCATGCTCTACATGAAATACAACATACATGAGATATTTCATACCCAACGTGATATACATGGGATATTTTAGGCCCAACATGACATACATGAGATATTTTATGCCTGATATGATATACATGAGATATTTCGTGTTTTATATGAAATACTGCATACATGAGATATTTCATACCCAACATGACATACATAGGATATTTCATGTCTAACATGACATACATGGAGTATTTTATACCCAACAGGACAGATATGAGATATTTCATGCCTTATATGAAATACTCCATACATGAGATATTTCATACCCAACATGACATACACGAGATATTTCATATCTAACATGATATACATGTGATATATCATACCCAACATGACATACCAACATGAAATACATGAGATATTTCATGCCTTATATAAAATACTGCATACATGAGATATTTCATGTCCAACATGACATATATGAGATATTTCATGTCCAACATGACATATATGAGATATTTCATGTCCAACATGACATATATGAGATATTTCATTCCCAACATGACATATATGAGATATTTCATGCCCAATATGATATACATTATATATTTTATGCCCAACATGATATAAATGAGATATTTTATGCCCTAATGGGACTATGAAAAGCTTTAGGCTAGCAATTAATTACAACGACCGATGAGACGCTTTAAATTACATGGATGAGGAACTTATTATGGAGTGGGTGGAAAACAAGTTGTCATACAATGAGTTGGTGGAGAACATGTTAGTTTTTGCATTGTACATCCACCTGAAGGGAGAAGACTATCGGGCAGGCCGAAAAAATTTAGGATACGTTTTTCCTCAAAAGTGCATCCTTTAAATGTATATACCAATTGTGGAGGATCTGAACCAATTATGCTTGGACATAATATTCAGACATGCTCAAACGTGGAAGCAAAACCATGACCTACCATAACGTTACAACTTTTAACGAGTGTTGGTTGTTAAGTATTGAAAATTTCATTTTATGTTGGTCGTTGAATGTTATTTACAGTTTTAGTTTGTGTTGGTCGTTTAAAAAATTTGGAATGTTAATAAGCTTTTCCCTATTTATTGATACTTTATTATTTGATTTTAAGGTTTGGTTAATAACTTTTAACTAAAAACAGCTACATGACAGAAATTTCGGTAGAGTTTCTTTTGTTTGTTGACATTACCAAAAAAATTGATTACCTGATCGCAATATCATCACAATATCATATCTCAATAACACAACCCAACATTGTATTACAAAACCATATCGCTCTACCCACTAGAGAGCCCTCGATTAATTAGTTCTAAGTAGAAATAATATCTTTAGTATCTAGACAACATCTATCTAATGTCATTGACATTGTAGCGAAGCTTGAAAAAACCATTCTACAATTTCACTTCTAATGTCCTTCATATTGTCCGCTGTGAAGTCCATTTGGTAACATTTATCTTGAACAATATTTTCCATGTACTTCATGACAAATACACCGCAACTTCTCATGCATTTACCAATAATAATTGTCAATGTCGATAAGTGGAAATAGTAATAAATTTTAAAAACAAAAAAACATTAAAAATGTTATCACGTGTCATGTTGTTGAGTCGTTTTTCGTATCAGATTTGCCTATTGTTTTTTGTTGAGTCATTTTATCAAACACTTTGAGTGCCTCACTTTCACAGAGTTGTTCAATCACTACAAGAAAATTGGTTATCCTCTACGGACTATTCACTACGGGCTTGGAAGGCCCGTATTGGAAAAGCATTATTCACTACGAGCAATTAAAAGCTCGTAGTAAAGTTGGTTTTGTAAAATCATTTAAAACATGCTTTTAAAAACCCGTGAAAGATAATAATTTAGCTATGACGAGCACAAAATGGGTCGTTGTGTACGATATATGCATTACGGGCTTTGCCCGTAGTCCTTAGAGTTATTCACTACGGGGCAAAGTCCGTAGTGAAAGTCCATAGTTGAAAACAATTATATTATTGGAGGGAACATAAAATACTCCCACTGGTTCCCAAAACCCCTAAATCTATTCACTCTCTGAAGTCGATCCCTAATACCTGAATCCCTAAAATTCATTCTCTCTCAGAAAGTAAATCCCTAGCTAAATCCCAAATAGGTTCAAGCAGCTTCGTAGTACGTGTTTCACTTGATGTTTCTTCTCTCAAAATTTGGTAAGATCTCTTTACTGGCAACTCCAATCTCTACTCTACTCTCTCAATCTATTATTCTTAGTTTTTTACTCATGGTATAATTTGTAAATTTTTGATAAATCTCTATAAGTTTCTTCACTTGTTTCTTGTTACCCATCCACACGAGTGTTTGGGCTTTCAAATGTTTTCGATAAATTTATCAAGAAAATTTTAGTTAAATTTATCCTGATATTATTGAATTTTTTCGGTTCTTTTTTGTGTCTTTACCTCGATAAATTAGGGTTTTTATTTGTTTCTTTAAAACACTAGTACTCTACTGGCAAACGCATATTTATACTGTTAATTCTAATAAATGTTGAAAATTTCAACTTAAACAGTTCTAGCTCTGGTGGCTTAACTATACTAACAATCTGTTACCTTGTCAACTTGAATTTGTTTGTTTAACGCACATTTGACCTTATTGATTGGATGTAGTGATGAAAGTGATATTCAAAATTGCTAAAGCTGTCAAGTTAGTAATTCCATAGCTTATTTGCCTAAATTTAGTTAAGCTAACTAATTAGATGATTTTACCATGGTTTTTTTTTTTTTTTTTTTTTTTTTTTTTTTTTTTTTTTTGTTAAAAAAAAAAAAAAAATCTTTAACAGTGTTGTATGTATTGTAGAATTTTGGCTCTATATCGTGAGACCAGTAGGGATGAAAAGGTCTTATTAATATACATGATAGCTGTATTAGTGGAATACATATTAGGGTGCATGTAAGTATACAAATTTGTAGTAGGGTTGAAGATCTAAACATTCAAAGTTTGTCATGAGGTAACATTTCATAACAAAAGTTTAGATTGTCATGTTTTGGTATTGTAATTTGATTGTTATATATGTCTTTTCGTTCGTTTTAGGAGAGGCAACCGTATTGCATTCAAGCTGAAAAGGTGAATGCAGCTCACAAGAGGGATTTGATTGAGGACATCAATTATTTTGTAGAGGTAATTAGACAATGCTTTGTCTTGATGATATGAGTTTATGATTTTGAATATCCTTTAGGCTCATCTTTGATGTGTAATGAATATAATTTCTGTGGATGAGTGAGATCTAATTGTTTGGAGGCTTCGAAAAATTACATTTACAAGTTATTATTATTATTGCTTAAATTCAAAGCTGATTCCCCTTGGACATGTTACATTTTGTTATGTTGATATATTTTGGTAGCCACCATGTGCTTGACGAGGCTAAGAGGTCCCTCCATGACGCCTTGTGTGTGATGACAGTAGAGTTTTGCTTGGAGGCGGATGGCCTGAGATGGTGATGGCAAATGAAGTGGATGAGCTGGCACGGAAGACTCTTAGGACAGGTCTCATGCTATTGATGCTTTCTCACAGGCACTTATTGCCATTCCGACAACCATTGCTGAAAACGCTGGTCTAGACAGCGCCGAGTTGGTAGCTCAGCTTCGTGCAGAACACCAAAAGGAGGGATGCATTGCAGGGATTGATGTCATTACTAGATCTGTAAGTACTGAAGTCAGAAGTATTTTAATGTTGAGTTTTGAGGGAATGCTATATCAACATTAGACACTCTTGATGAACATAGGCATAGCACACAATTCTTTTGCTTCCTTTCTGAAACTGTTTATATGACAATGCCATGCTTCCTTTTTTCCTTTCTAATAATATTCCATTACAAAACTTTAGATTGACTGAAGACATTCAAACAAATATTTGATATATGACCACATTATTTTGGAAAACATGTTACAAAACAAAAATTTGATTCCTGATTTATAGAGATATTACTAATAAGAAAATCTGTTCCAACTTGAGTGGCCTCAATCTTAGCTTGGATGGTGTGGTATCTAGCTAGAAAAGATTAGATTAAAAAAATTCTGCTATTGCAAACCAAACATATCTATAAAAGTTTCAAAAATTTTGATTACTAGAAGTTGTTTTTCATAATACATGCTTGGTTGCAAGCAAATGGATAAGGGCCAGAGAGTTTTGTGAAGAAGATATTAGTTAGCAAGGTATCTTTGCTGCGCCCTACTAGTGACCTACAAATTCTTGAAGATGCTAGAGGCACTTATATTGTTTGGCTATCAAATACATCATTAATTATTAAGATTTAGGTGAATATATGTATGGGTGAACTTATTGTTAAGATTAGTAGACTTTTTAATTAAGTGAATGTTTGTGAGTGAATGTAATGTTAATACCTGTAGATTTTTAATTGAATGTTTATGGATTTATAAATTTTAACATATATATTGAATGCTTGTGGATTTTTATATTGAATGGTTTGGAGTTTAATCTTCCAATTATTTGCACTAAATAGGCTACATATTATTTTATTTTATTTTTATAAAAAAAACTGACCACGGACAATGCCCATTGTTAGTAATGTATCA
Source organism: Acer saccharum (assembly GCA_030490815.1). Lineage (NCBI taxonomy): Eukaryota > Viridiplantae > Streptophyta > Magnoliopsida > Sapindales > Sapindaceae > Acer > Acer saccharum. The sequence goes on from CM059869.1 coordinate 14,218,918, forward strand.
AATACGAGCATTGCCAATTGTAGACGAACTTATTTATCATAGGCATTGACCGTATTTGAAACGCGCCATTTTATATCACACCTTTACAGACGACGGACATTATAATGGGCGATGTCCGCAGTGGATACACATCCACAACGGGCATCACCCGTAGTAGATGATCGAATTTCTTGTAGTGAATGGCTACTCTAAGCTTGAACAATCCTTCAAGAACTAGAAACCTAGCTTTTCATCATCACAAACCCTTCTCCAAAACATGTTCCTTCACAAGACCAACCAAAATTTCATTTAATTTCTCAACAAAAACCCCACCAAAACTCCATCATTTTTTACCAATAAAAAATAGAAAATTTAATGAAGAAAAGGAAAATTAAATAAATAATATCTTCTTTTAAAATAATTTAAAAGGCTAATATTTTGGAAGATCTGGGAACCCATATCTCCCAATATTTTTTAAATTTTTTTTTAAAAAAAATAGAAAATTATTGAAGAAAATGAAAAATAAATAAATAATATTTTTTTTGGATGATCTGGGAACCAGATCTCCCAATTTTTTTTTCTCAGGAGAAAAAACACAGTAAAAACCATGAAAGCAACAAAATTAATCAATTTAAATGAATCAATATAATACAAAGGAAAAAAACCCAGTTGCAAAAAAGAGAGAACAAAATAGAAAATAAAAATCATTTTTTTTTTTTTCCTTCTCTAAGCAAGGAATCAAAAAAAGCAAAGCAAAAACAACTTCAAAAACCAACCTTTAAAACTCAAATACCGGAAAATTATTCTTTTTTCTCTTGAAAACTAGCAGTTGTAGCTTGATCTTCAAACTTCTCTCACTTTCACCAACCTATCAACACCTCTTAAATTTTATAAAATATAAACACAGATTAACATAATATCAAGTAATTAATAACCGAAAAAACCATTACAAACCAACCCCACATCAAAAAGAGACATAAACAGATCAACAACCAACCTAAAAATAAAAAGCCAATCAATCAAAGACAAAAGAGAATTCAAATTCAAAGACCAATCAATCAACATAAAATGTTAGGAATGAATAAAACAGGAAATAAAAAACAATAGGAAACAAAGACATAAACGGTGGACATACCCAAGAACAAAACCAACTGATTGCAAAGAAGAAAGTAAACTGGTATGGTTTATAAATCCCAATTTCTATGCTCAACTCCAAGAAAGTTTCCACCATCAGTAACAAAGAAAAGAAGTAAAATAGTAAATACATACATGCAATACCAGAAGAGATGATGGCGGTCGACGGAGCTACAGCGATTAACCGTAGTCGACGGAAGCAAAATGAGAGATTGAGAGAGAGTGAAGTCAGACACGTTTTAGGATTTAAGGTTAGGTTTTAATGTTAAAAATAAGTATATATACTTCGTAAAATAGAAACAAGTTGTTTTTTTTTTTTTTTTTTTTTTTTTTGTAAACAAGGGTATTTTAGACAATGTAACTTATATTTGGTTAAAAACAATAACTTAAATGTTTTTGGTTAAAAACAATAATCCATTATGTGGTTAGGTTATTTTTTACAATTTTCACAAGAAAAAAAAAAAAAAGGACCACAATCTAAAGAGCCAAGGTGTAATTTACTAATAATAGTAAAGTAGATCAAGATTATGTTGGGACTTGGGAGTATGTTCCCCTAGCAACAAACAATCGGCAAATATTTTGATAGTTAAAATCTGGTAAGATTTTAAAGCCATATTTAATATAGGGCACATGTAACTTTTATAATTTTTACACTAAAAGGAATACATCTGCTGAATGAAGATAAATATGTTTGGTGCTTGTACTGCAACAAGCGTCTGGTAAATGAGACTACATTGTGTTGACTCAGACTAAAAGGAGCTGCTTCTAAATTCAGTGCTACAACAAAGACTTGAAAATCCATCAATTAAGAAATCTATATAAGAAATGAAGGGATATTTTCTTTGAAAATTCGGATTCACCAATGAACCAGGTTTATAGGCCTTATTAAGCAAACAAGTGTTTTTCCAAGGGCAAACAAATCTCAAGTCCTCATGTTAAAAAAAATGGACTCTGTTGCTCTCTTTTGTACTGGGGCACTCCTCGCCGGCCGGCGGCCTCTACCGGTGAAATAAGATAAATAATTTACAAAATTTTCAAATCAAGTAAATATTTACGACTATTTACATATATAATCTAACAATAATGATAATAAAAACCCAGTCCAATATTTATCTCAAAAACATATGCTAGCCAATAGCCATCTTTCATTTTTGTAATTTATTATCTTAATATTCAATATTTTATTTTGTCATCATAGGCATTTTTGTAATTTACACTCGCAAACACGTGTGTAAATGGCCAATAAGGACATCTTTTATCAGGTTGATAATTGTTGATTGTTCATCCGTAGCTAGTAAAGTTGAAATTTGACAACGTCTTGTTATTTAAAGCTAATTTTCATCACATGTTATTCTCTTTTAAAACAAATATCATTTATCTTTTACATAGGTACCAGTATGCAGGGGATGTTGTAAGTAATCTCTTTTTTCCTTTGTAACAAAGAGCCTGAGAACTTTTTATTTTTATTTTTTATTTAAATAATAATAATCTCACACCGAACATGTTAGGTGTTTACTGAAACCAAACACTGCCTCTTAATCTATTTTAATTAAGGAAATATGGCAATTAAAGTAGTAATTAAACTCAAATCCTTAGTACCAAAAACAAGTCAACAACACTATTATAATTGCTTATTATATTATAGGATTATGTTTTTATTTGTATCATAAGGTACACATTAAGCAACGTTACATAGTTACATAATCAACTAAATAGGACGGCTACCCTATAGTGGGAGCAACAAATTTGTCCCTCAAGTTTTTCATATGAGCGAAGAGTTTCTGACGATCGGGAAGATTTTGTTTGATAACATCAACTTGCATGAAATTGTGCATCCATGCGTGCAATCTAGGTAAGGTGGTTGGTTCCATCAACTTCACACCAACTGCTTCTTCAATGGTCTCAAACCAGAGAGGGAGCCAACCATGTGCAATGTCAACTAAATTGATGGCGTCGCCGCCGAAGAATTTCTTATCTCCAAGGCCTTGCTCTTCCAGGATTTTCAGCATTTCCAATATTTCTTTTGCTGCCTTCTCTTGCTCTTCTCCACTTTCTTGGAAGAATGACCGAAAATAATCCTAAATTGATGCCCAACAAGTTTTTTTAGTTTTATACCAAGAATTGCAACTAGGAAAGATAATAGAATTGTAAAACAATTACCAAGCAAATACTCTCAATTTATTGATCAATTAACTACACATTTCTTGGTCTCAAAATAGTATATTTCAGGACATTCCACTAAAATACAAGTATCCCCATATTCAGATTTCCGTGAATTTTTTTGAGAGATGTTTCTAATAAATTTCTAAGGTTAATTTTATTGATATTTTACAATAACTTAATAGGACTATAATACATTTTGAAATCAAGAGTTGAAAAATCCTTATAAGATTTGACCAATTTTGAAAAAACAATTTAACGTTAACCATACCTCTCCCTTTCAACATTGGTTGAGGTACCACTAGTTTGAATCCACACCCACCCAAGTAAAATAAATAAATAAATAAATAATATAAATGATATAAATGATGATCTTTAAACAATATTGGTTGAGGTCCAACAAGTTATTTATTTATTTTTTAATTTTTTTTGTAGAGGTTTTATCTAGCTAGTTATAAAATTATAGAATTGTCTCTCTTTTTTTTTTTTGGAGAGAAATAGAGAACAGAGTTGTCTTCAAATTTAGTAAAAAAGGAAGTTGTTTTTTTTTTTTTTTTTTCTTTCTCGAATTTCCCTTTTAAAATTAATAGATTTGTGTTTTGCAGTCAACGAGTAGCAATGATCTCTAAATATTCATTAATAAAAAATTAAAGAAAAAAAAATCATTGACCACAAATTCTGAGTGTTTATTACAGCTAAAGAATAATCAGATTGGCATGCATGATGAAGAAATTGAAGATCAATGAAAAAAAAAAAAAAAAAAAAGAAATTATTGCTACACATATATGAAACAAAGTCATTTCTTATACAGAAAAAAAAAAAAAAAAAAAAAAAAAAAAAATCAATGACCACAAATTCTTTGCATATATCACAGTTAAACAATAATCAGATAAGCATATATGACGATTATTGACTAAGAAATTGAAGATTAATTTGATGGGGTTGATCATGAATTACATTGCCTTGTCCAAATTGAATCCAAAACCGAGCTATGGCTTTGTGATAAGCATCAGTTGGCAGGAGAGGATTGTGAGGCCATATCTCTTCAATATATTCAAGGATGACAAGGGACTCTGCTATTGGTTTTCCACCATGAACAAGGACAGGGATTTTCTTGTGAATTGGGTTGTATTTCAAGAGCAATTCACTCTTGTTAGCAATATCTTCTTCTACGTACTCATATTCAACACCCTTTAGTTTCAGAGCCCATATCACTCTGTGACTGAAGGGGCTAGGCCAAAATCCATGGAGTTTCACTTCTTCCATTTATTGAAATTGTGGGGATGAATATGGCACTGTGTTAGCTAGGTCAAATATAAAATTTAAAGTGGGACACTGGGATTATTAGTCAATGAAAGACTATTATGTTTTTGGCTGATAGTAGAGTCTTTAAAGCCTATTTGCTTTATTTATCCCTATATTTATAGTTATTCATTGTCTCTCACTTATTTTTAATTAGCATTTATTTTTCGACAAGTAAAAAGGACTGTTAATATATGTAGTATGTTATTGATTATAATAAAAAAAAATAACCCTCTCCATCTCGGTAGGAACAAGATTTAAACTCAAGATATCTTGTACCATGACAAGAGGTTTTATAACTAAATTAATTATATATAAATAATTAATTAAGAGTAGTCTTGTTTCTTCTATATATATATATATATATATGGGGGTTAATTTGCAAAGAAAATTATCATTTGGCAAAAAGGATGGAAACCTGGAAGAATATAGGTATAGATATAAGAATATGAGAAAGTAAAGGTCCTTCCCTAAGCAATAAATTCCATCAACTTGTTTCTCTAAAGTCTAACCAAAGTCAAATTTGACATGCAAATAAAAATAAATGTTGATTTTAAATAGGTTTGTTGATCATATCTCTTGTCCCCATCCCTTTCTTGCTCATCGTTTTCTTCGTTCTTCTTATTTTATTTCTATAACGCTTACCTTAAAATTGGAGACGATAAATTTTATCTAAAAAAAAGCAGTACAAAATAAGAAACTAAATTTGTTGTCTTGTTTCTATCAGAAAATTAAAGTAAAAATTAACAAGATTTAGTATCAGTAAAAATTAATTGCAAACATGCTGCAGTGTTGGAGTCACGTAACAGAAAAGTCTTATAGTCTTACTGCTATATATATTAATTAATTAATTTTGTTATTTCGCTCTACACCCTCCATGGCTCCATCCCTATCTCATTTATCATCCATCTTCTTCATTTTCTTTTGAGTTCACAAGCCCTAAGGATAAGCCCAGTTTTATCTTTTGTAGAAGAATAAGAAGTTTCGGCACATCTGGCCAAATTAGCGGTTTGAGCCCAAAAGCCCAACTATCAAACCAGTCGACTTTCCTAATATCCTTTTCCTTTGTTTGAGGGTTTAATCCTAATTGCCCAAGCAGTCTGAAACATCAATCTTTTAACCAAAACTGGCTTAGTTAATTAGCAGTCTTTTGTCGACTAACTCACCTACGTGGCAATTTGAATTATGGTTTATTGGTTTTACTATTAAACAATAGGAGAAATGCAGTAACTAAAATTAGCAGGATTTTGATATAAAGGTTTGGTAGTATCACAATTTAATAAACTAATAAAAAGGAAAATTTGTCTTACTCATACAGGAAGAGGTATAACTAAGCGATAAGAGAGGTTATCAGTGAAGAAAAACTGTTTAGAGTTTTCAGAGGCTTTGATTCAAATTAAAGTGCATGCAGAAACCTAGTTTGAATCAAGGTTAGAGAAAGTGTTTTCAAAGGAAACATCATTACCTGGAAAGTTGGATATAAACGGTGGGTCTGGAACATTTTTTTTTTCTTATTTTCTATCTATCTCAACTCATTTGATTACACCTTGATTTATATATTTTCTTGAGCTTCCATTTGGCAAGATGAGATTTATCCAATGATATGTCTCTCAAACTTACATCATTGGTTATGAGTTTGAGTCTGTCTCTCCCATCCTCAAACCATGAATAAATTGTAATAGCTCAAAAAGAAAAACGATGAGATTCTATCGGTACACAATACTAACCAATATTTACGATCCAAATACAAGCTCAAGACAAGTACATGATATAATTAACTAAACGTCATGGGTTAATTGTGATATCTTCTTCTACCATTTCGGCTTCTGGATAAGGAGCAGGTTTGTTGATGGTTTATATAACATAGTAGTAACAAATATTGACAAAACTAATAATCATTAACCTCATATAGTACTTGTCCAGGCAACTGTGGACCAAAGTGGAATCGAAAAGGGTTTTGTTTGCATGCATGAAGAGTATGCTAAGGAAGTTTCCAAGTCCATCGATGACAAATCCATTCATTGTTGAGGCATAGTTCTGTAGTGATTTAGGGAGCTCATCAATCATGAATTCGTCCAATTCATTTGCACTAAAGCCTAGCATAACACCTAAAAGGCAGTATTGTGGTGCCAACCAGAACAAGCTTGTAATTTTTTCTTTTGCAACCTGGCAACCTTTTTTTTTTTTTTTTTTTTAAACAGCAAATTTATTGCAAGGGAAAAACCCACAAGAACACAAGAAAAACAAGAAGAATCAGTCCGAAGGCTAAATAGCCAAACAAGCCCAGCAAAAAGGAAACACACAAAAACCAAAACAACAGAAAATGTGCACCAGAGGGGCACAAACACTGATGCAAATACCCAAGCTACAACACATGAAAAACCCCTGCAGCAAAAAAGCCAATGCCCCAAAAACAGAAAGTAGTACCCACCTCAAATGCTTCCCCATTCAATAATATCACTGTTAGGTTTAAGGTACCTAAACAACACCTATAACACCTGCTGTCAATCCTCAAAGAAACTGTAAGAATCACTTACACAAAGAAAACAAGCGGAAATAAAAGTATTAACCAACAACAATAATTCACTCAGCATGCAACAAATTTAACTCTCAAACTTGATAGGATTTGAAACGGTATACACCTCCCAATAGCAGTAACCGAGATACACAATAACTCAATAATCAACTTAAATGAACACTATCTGCTGTAACAGTCTCACGAATCAGTAAAGACTGATCAAGAAGACATCTGAACCTATTACCTAGGTCAGAATACACTAATCAGACTAGCAAGGTAATCTGACAAGTAAATATTGACAAGAAAAGAGCAGATAACAGTAAAAGAAGAACAGAGAAGAAGAGAAGGGAGAACACAGAGGATTTTATCGTGGTTCGGCTATAACTAGCCTACATCCACGTTGAGCCAACCAGAGGGGCTCACTTCCACTATATGAGTATCGATTACAAGCCACAAACAACCACACGAAACTCAGAAATCACAAGAACCCCGATTGGTCAAGAACCAATCTTACAAACCCTAAAACCCCCTTCACTTTCAGTGAGTACAAACAGCCCTCAAACCCCTCTCAATCAAGAATACAACAGCAATAACGTATTCCTCACTCACAGAACTATCAGATCCCTCAAGAAATTACAAATCCCTCACAAGAAAATCAGATCGATCACAAGAGAGGAGAAGATGATAAATTTTCGGGAGAGAGAGAGCCTTTTGAAACTTAGGAGAAAATCTGATCTGAAAACTGAACCTTCTCTCTCTATCTTATTTCTTTTATAGCCTTATCAGTACAGGTGTAAGTGTAATCTGCCGAGACCAATAGGAACACGCCACATCAGCTCCGCAATCCATGACTCAGCCTTTATCTCCACAATTCTGATATCAATCAACACATGCACCGACTTTAGAAGGTTGACCTGGTTTGACTGCAGCAACAAGTTGGGTCTGATTTGGGCTTCATTCTGGGCTTCGGTTTGGGCTGAATCAGGACTTGTATCTGGGCACCACATTGGGCCTGCTGATGAACTTAAGGTGGACTAAAAAATATCCACAAATTCCACCTTAGTTCATCTTAAGTTCATATAGCAAAGTAAGCTCCTCTAACCTGGCTCAAAAAACACATACAAACAGTTAACCATACTCACCAATTTTCAGTAAGTTCAAGCAATGCTTAAGCTTGCTATAGGGAACAACTTTAGTCCCCATATCAGCTGGATTTTCTTCAGTGGAGACTTTTTCCACCTCAATAGTACCTTCAAAGATTTTATCTCTAATAAAATGGTACTTAACCTCTATGTGCTTAGTCCTTTCATGAAAGACAGGATTTTTACACAAGTGCAAAGCACTTTGACTGTCTGTAAAAATAACAGCTTTGCCCCTGAACACACCTATTTCACTTAGGAGACCTTGAAGCCAAATGGCTTCTTTAATAGCTTCTGTAACAGCTATATATTCTACCTCAGTAGTAGATAAAGCTACCACTGATTGTAGTTGGCTTTTCCAACTAACACAACAGCCAGCAATAGTGAAAAAATAGGAGGAAGTGGACCTCATTTTATCCCTATCACCAGCATAGTCAGAATCCACATAGCCAATTAAGTCTAACACTGTATTAGAACAGTCATAATTCAGCCCCACTTCAGTGGTAGAGCTGATATACCTTAGAAGCCATTTCATGGCATTCCAATGGCCTTTCCCGGGATTGGCCATGTACCTTGATAGCACACTAATGGCCTGTGCTAAATCAGGTCTAGTGCTAATCATAGAGTACATTACAGACCCAACAGCACTAGAATAGGGAATTTCTTCCATATATCTACTTTCCTCTAAGGACCTAGGTGATAGGGCAGCAAACAACATAAAACTAGCACATAAAGGAACATTGGCAGGCTTGCAATTTCTCATTGCAAATCTGTCCACCAGCTTATTCAAATAATTGGTCTGTTTTAAACACAAACTGTTTTCTTTTCTTATTCTCACAATTTCCATTCCCAAAATCATTTTTGCATTACCTAAATCTTTCATGTCAAATTCAGATTTCAGTTTCTCCTTTAAATCAATAATCCTAGACATTTCTTTACTAGCAATTAGCATATCATCAACATACAAAAGCAGATAGACAGAATTATCAATATTTTCACTACTGAAATATAAACATGCATCAAAGTTGCTTTTGTGAAAACCTATGCTAGTGATAAAACTATCAAATTTCTTATTCCATTGTCTAGGTGCTTGTTTAAGCCCATATAAGGACTTTTTAAGAAGGCAAACATGTGAGGGTTTAGATTTAGATTCAAAACTCTCCGGTTGGGACATATAGATAGTCTCATCTAAGTCCCCATGCAAAAAGGCTGTTTTGACATCCAATTGTTCTAATTCCATGTCAAAATAGCTCACTAAGGCTAGAAATAATCCTAATGGTTTTATATTTCACAACAGGGGAGAATATCTCATTATAATCAATTCCCTCCCTTTGTGTAAAACCCTTAGCCACTAATCTAACCTTGTATCTAGGAGGAACATTTTGCTCTAGGCTGTCCTTGATTTTGTACAGCCATCTACAAGCCACAACCTTCTGTTTTTCAGGTTTTCTTACTAAGGTCCAGGTCTGGTTTTTCTCTAGAGAGTTCATCTCTTCTAGCATGGCTTGCTGCCATTTCAGCTTGTCAATGCAATTGACAGCTTCACTGAAGGTTCTAGGTTCATAATTTTCAATTTCTTGGCCAGTACATAGAGCAAATGAAACAACATCAGCATAAGAAAATTTACTGTTAGGTTTATTGATTCTTTTAGCTCTATCCCTAACCAGTTCATAATCAGCTAGAGGATTAAGGACCTCTGGCTGTTTATGACTCTCTTCCACCTGATGTATATCATCAGAATGGGCAGCCCCATCATCCTCAATGGGATTTTCTTCTACAGTATCTGGACTATGAAGTGGGCTGCTAACTTCCACCTGAATTGTATTAGCATCATCCTTTAAAGGATCTGTTTTAGATTCAGTGGGCTGGTCCAGAATTTTACAAGGCATTTTGGACTCATCAAAAATGACATCTCTGCTTATTATCACCTTAAAACCAGTTTGGTCTCTCAGCCAAACTCTATAACCCTTGACACCTAAGGGATAACCTAGAAACACACATTTTAAGGACCTAGGTTCTAGTTTCCCTTCATTTTGGTGAGCATAGGCAGCACACCCAAAAACTCTCAAGTGGTTCAGACTAGGAGGCCTCCCAGTCCAAATTTCTTCAGGTGTTTTAAGGGATATGGCAGTGGAGGGAGACCTATTGATCAGATAGGTAGCAGTAGCAGCAGCTTCCCCCTAAAAATTCTAGCTCAAACTAGAGCCTATAAGCAGACACCTAACCTTGTCTAAGATGGTCCTATTCATTCTCTCAGCCACCCCATTTTGTTGTGGAGTATGCCTAACAGTTCTATGTCTTAAAATGCCTTGATCATCACAGAAGCTGTTGAATTCCATATTGCAGAATTCCAACCCATTGTCAGTCCTTAAGACTTTCAATTTCTTAGAGGTTTGGTTTTCAGCCAACCTCTTCCAAGCTTTGAAACTCTCAAAAGCTTGATCTTTGGATTTTAGAAGATATATCCAGACTTTCCTTGAGTGATCATCTATTAAAGATAGGAAATATCTGTTTCCACCATGTGTAGGTACCTTAGAAGGCCCCCACAAATTAGAATGGACATATTCTAAAATCTGTTTTGAGGTATGTTGAGCAGTGTTAAAGCTGATCCTATGTTGTTTTCCTAGGACACAACACTCACAAAAATCCAGCTTATTCACTTGATCCCCATTTAGGAGATTTCTTTTGCTCAACTCAAGAATACCTCTCTCACTCATATTGCCTAACCTCATGTGCCAAAGGATGCCCTTGTCACTGATTTTAGAGGCTATACAGGCAGCATCATTAGTGACAGCTCCACCTCTAAGAACATATAGGCCATTCTTCTTGTCACCCTTAAGAATAACAAGAGAACCCTTAGAGGCTTTTAGAACACCTCTTTCAGCCTTATAGGAATAACCTTCCTCATCTAAGGTACCTAGAGAAATTAGATTTCTCTTAAGGTTTGGCACATATCTCACATCCCTAAAGACTCTAATCATACCATCATACATTCTCAAAGCAACAGACCCTATACCTTCCACATTACATTGTTGATTATTACCCATCAAACACTGCCACTGTTGAGTTCTTGGAACTCAGTGAACATTTCCCTTTTAGGACACATGTGGAAAGAACAGCCTGAGTCAAGGATCCATTCAGAACTCCTATCCTCAGTGCTAACAGCCAAAACCTCACTAGGTTCATAGGATTTAGACGCTACAGCAGCATCACCATCCGATTGGGTCTTTTCTTGCATCTTTTTCTTAAACTCATAACAATATTTTTTTAATATGACCCTCTTTACCACAGAAGTAACACTTCCTAAAGCCATTTCTATTTCTAGATTGGGATCTATGGTTAGGAGTCTTACTTCTGCCTTTATACTTATTATTAGAGTTGTTGTTATAGTTTTTAACAGGCTGCCTGCCTCTAGCAAACAAGTTTTCCCCATTATCTTTCTTTTCAATTTTTAATTCAAGTTCTTTAGATTTAAGGGCAGAAATACACTCTTCAAGACTTAAGGAAGTTCTGCCATAATTTATAGCAGCCTTAACATCTTTGAAAGAGTCAGGCAAAGAATTAAGAAGTATTATGGCTTCATTTTCATCACTTAGTTTCTTTTTTTCTCCTGCATTGGCCAACTCAATGGTCATTTTCTTGAATTCATCAAGATTTTGACCTAGGCCTTTACAAGGGTTCATTTTAAAACCAAAAAGTCTTTCTTTCAGATATATTTTATTAGTGAGTGACTTAGTCATGTAAAGGCTTTCCAGTTTATTCCATACACCATAGGCAGTAGTTTCATCATTCACTTCCCTTAATACATTATCAGAAAGATTCAGTATTATGGTTCCTAGGGCCATTTCTAACATATCAGATTTCTGTTCATCATTCCGACTAACAGGCAATTTATCTAGACCTTCAATGGCCTTAAGGATTTTCTGTTGAGAAAGTAAGGCTTTCACCTTTCTTCTCCAAATCCCGAAATCCCCAGTGCCATCGAATTTATCAATATCGAATTTCATGCTCATAACAGGATTAAAAGAATTATTGAAATTAGAGAAATCGGAATTTGTTACCACTTTGCTAGTGCTAGCAATTGCACTGCTGGTTCCTTCTTCTTCTCCAGCTGTGTCTTCTGCTGAAGACTCCACAACTGAAGGATCTTCACCTTCCAAGGTCGCCGTTGGTACTGTTCCGAGGCTCTGATACCACTGTTAGGTTTAAGGTACCTAAACAACACCTATAACACCTGTTGTCAATCCTCAAAGAAACTGTAAGAATCACTTACACAAAGAAAACAAGTGGAAATAAAAGTATTAACCAACAACAATAATTCACACAGCATGCAACAAATTTAACTATTAAACTTGATAGGATCTGAAACGGTATACACCTCCCAATAGCAGTAACCGAGATACACAATAACTCCAATAATCAACTTAAATGAACACTATCTGCTGTAACAGTCTCACGAATCAGTAAAGACTGATCAAGAAGACATCTGAACCTATTACCTAGGTCAGAATACACTAATCAGACTAGCAAGGTAATCTGACAAGTAAATATAGACAAGAAAAGAGTAGATAACAGTAAAAGAAGAACAGAAAAGAAGAGAAGGGAGAACACAGAGGATTTTATCGTGGTTCGGCTATAACTAGCCTACATCCACGTTGAGCCAACCAGAGGGGCTCACTTCCACTATATGAGTATCGATTACAAGCCACAAACAACCACACGAAACTCAGAAATCACAAGAACCCCGATTGGTCAAGAACCAATCTTACAAACCCTAAAACCCCCTTCACTTTCAATGAGTACAAACAGCCCTCAAACCCCTATCAATCAAGAATACAACAGCAATAACGTATTCCTCACTCACAGAACTATCATATCCCTCAAGAAATTACAAATCCCTCACAAGAAAATCAGATCGATCACAAGAGAGGAGAAGATGATAAACTTTCGGGAGAGAGAGAGCCCTTTGAAACTTAGGAGAAAATCTGATCTGAAAACTGAACCTTCTCTCTCCATCTTATTCCTTTTATAGCCTTATCAGTACAGGTGTAAGTGTAATCTGCTGAGACCAATAGGAACACGCCACATCAGCTCCGCAATCCATGACTCAGCCCTTATCTCCACAATTCTGATATCAATCAACACATGCACCGACTTTAGAAGGTTGACCTGGTTTGACTGCAGCAACAAGTTGGGTCTGATTTGGGCTTCATTCTGGGCTTTGGTTTGGGCTGAATCAGGACTTGTATCTGGGCACCACATTGGGCCTGCTGATGAATTTAAGGTGGACTAAAAAATATCCACAATCACCATCACTATTGGCGCCCTTCCTTGCCAAATTGTTGGCGAAAGAATTCGACACTCTCGAACAAAAACGAACTGATAAATTCCCATGCCTCCTTGCATAATCACGAATGTCATAAACCAATTGAATGTGCGCAAAACTTCCAAAAATCTCTGAATTGATCCAAGTGACAGCAGCTAAGGAATCACTTACTATCTCTATTGCTTGACTTTGTAAACCCGAATTCTGAACACAAAGAGAACACACCATGTTAATGGCCATTAACTCCGTTGTTATTGCATCTTGAGTGCCAACCAATAGAGAGAACAAACAAAGCACCACTCTGCCATTGTTCCCCCACCCCCCCCAATTCCGGCCAAACCAGGTTAACCTCTTGCTGAACTGTCCACGTTAAATTTGAATATACCAATGCCAGGCAATGTCCAAGCAATAGATACTTGTTTCTTAGATTTCAAAGGATCCTTACAAAACTAACTAATATCTTGAATTAGAAATGTTAAGGGGTCATTAGACCCGCATCCATGATGCTTAAATCATCCATGATGCTTAAATCACCACGCCACCCGAAACTGGATTGAATCCTTAGCAACAGGCGTGACTGGCTCCTTTTCTTTGAAAATCTTGCGATTTCAGGCCTCCCATATCGTCTAGACAATGGCGAAAAACAACGACTTCCAAGCACGACTACTGTCTCGCCAAGGGCACATGAACACCCATTCACGAGCCCACTCAACAACCGACTTGGGCACACAACCTTTAATTCCCACCATTCCATTCCCATTGACCAAAGGCTCCATGCCCAATAAGTGATTAACCGATTCATCCATAGTATTACATAGAGGACAAACCGAACTTGTACTAGAACACAACCCGAACCTCTGTAGCACCTGTTTCACCATAATTTTTCCTTGTAATAATTGCCATATAAAAATCTCCACTTTCGGAGGGCACACACCTTGCCAACAGAATTTATCAAACCCAGAATCATCTATCACCCTATCCTCCCAAACCTTACAAAAAGAGTTCACTGTAAACATTCCATTGTTTGATGGAATCCAAGCTATAGAATATGAAATTGAAGACCAAACCGAAATGCTTTGTAGAAAAGATAGAAAACATTGCCACTGCCCCTATTCCCAACCGAAAACCTGTCTTCTCAACTCAACCTTCCATACCCAAGAGGAACCCACCCACCCACCGTAATCACGAATAACACCATCCTTTACAACCACAAGCGTGTAAATTCTTGGAAACGACTCTTTCAATGTTTTCGATTCATCACACTTAATCTCCCAAAAATTCACACAATTTCCGTTGCCAATAACAGCCCTCAAACACTCCTCCATAATAATTGCTGATTTGTTCCCAACAGTAAACACAGAAGCCACAGCTTTTGCAAAATTCAAAGATGAGCCATTAGACACACCTCTCCAAAAAAGTTCGGCGTTTCGCAGCCTGTATCTTGCTACAATAACCCTTCTCCATAGTGAATTTTTCTTAATACCAAATCTCCACACCCACTTAGCCAACAAAGCCTTATTCTTCACTGCCACCCTCCCTATTCCCAGCCCACCATTATCTTAAATATGAACATATGAAAAAGGGGCTAAAAATATGAACATTTTTAGTGCGATCAAATATTGATCATTCACAAAATTATATTGTATTTATATTTTTAACTTAGTAAGCAAGCTCTAGTCACTAGAGGTTCTAGTTGATTGAGCTGAAGTAGAACTGAGTTAGAACCAGTAGACAAACTAATGTTACAAGTAACGAATGGGTCTATAGATGGTTGATTATAGGATAGTAGTAGCACATATTGAGAAAACTAAGAATCAGTAACCGGAAATAGTACTTGTCCAGGCGACTTTCATTCATGGTGGTAGAGAAAAGTTTTCCGTTTGCATGCACATATAATATGCTCAGGAAGCTTCCAATTCCATCGATGACAAATCCATTCATTGCTGATGCATAGTTCTTCAGTGATTTAGGAAGCTCACCAGTCATGAATTCATCCAGTCCATCTGTAGCAGTGCCTTGCATGAGACCTAAAAGGCAGTACTGCGGTGCCAACCAGAAGATGCTCATATTTCTTTTAAGATTAACTGCCTGCAACCTGTGAACCTCAACTCGCCATGCAACGACACAAAAAATTGTACTTAGCACCATTCCGGACCAAATCCTCACAATTTTAACTAGTTTAAGCTGAGCTTTTGAAGCCCTTTTGAGTTTAACAAATTATTATAAAAAATGGAAATTGTTACTTGAGAGATAGGTTTAAGAAAAAAAACTATGTAAAGGTAAAATCTGTTGAATCCAAGTTCTTTCCTTGCTCACTTGAAAATGTGTCCCCTGTCGTTCCTACCATACCAACCACAAGGAAGGTAGTCCACATAGGAATCATTTTTAAAAGAAGTTTTGATTCCTCCACTTGTGTTACGGAGCAAAGCCGGCCTGCAAGTTTTTGTTCTTCTGGAAGAAGAGTGGAGGATTCAATAATGGCAGCTTTGTCCAACCATCTGCATGCCATAAAAATAATTTGCAAGTTAAACGAGTTAAATATACAGGGTTGGTATTTTTTTACGTACCTTGAACAAAATACAAATGTGAAATGAATATAATAGGTGTGAATACAACATGTTAGGGTTGTGTGTTTTGACATGATTAATTATACTCATATTGTCTAGATTGACATACATGTAAACAACGTGATAATTAACCACATGCATGAATTGCTACCATTATTAGTGCATTTGTTCGTATATGATAGAAGGGTCGGACCATCACGAGGGTTGACCCGGGCTATACAAATTTTGTAAAAAATAAATAAATTAATGTTAATTTAATATTACAAGCAATCGTTAGAGAAAGTGTAGCAGTAGAGTTAGCAGTCTATTGATTCTTTCCTACAAATGTCGGACACAATTACACAGTCACGTCAAGTCATCAATATCCACATTATATATGTAGTTTTTTTTAGTCTACCCTAACAAAAAATCATACGTACATCCCTATATGAGAGAGTTGAGAAATTTCTGAAGAGAGAGAGAGAATGTACCTGAGAAATTTGGCTTGAGGCGATAAGTGTAGTTGATTTCCATGATTGTGAAAGAAGTGATCCGGAGAAGTAGGGTAATTGAGGTGCCATTTCAATAGGGAGGTCTTGATAACAGGGATAAAATTGAAAAGGCTACTGCCATCACCATGAAATTCTTTACTGTGGTAAAGTAAATACCAAATAAGAATAAGATGAAAGTGCCCGACAACAATGATGTTGAGGAGATGAAAATAATTTCCCATGAATAATTGGATATCACGAATGTTGCAATTACACTAGAAACCAGGCAACATCAACCACACTCTTTTTTGAGCCTTTACTCGATCATCTACTTGATCATCCTCTTCTGGATCCTCCTTTGCTCGACTGTCCACTCGATGCCCCCATGATGCTCTATTGGATCCTCTGATCGGGCCTCTACATGAGCCTCCACTCCATCTTGATTATCTGTGTTAGTATCCAACTTATTGTCTTTTTAATTGATCCACAAGAAATTCTTTTAGAAGAGGACGCGATCCAGCTTCACCCACTGCTAATAGTAGTATTCCAATTATGTACAACGATTCATGGTTCCCCCATAATTTTAAATTAAGGGTAAATAGCAGCAATCCCTGCAATAAATTTGTTGGTTTACTCTTGTTTATTCAATTTACAATCTTACATTGAATATTAATCCCCATGCTTACTTTGCCTCTAGAATATATAACTTAACCACCTAACCCTTTTTATGAATATTTTAAGGGAGAAAATAAAAAATATCCCCTCTATTTTCGTTTTTAACCGCCTATGAAGGTTTTGAACTCGTGACCACAAGGTTATGCGACACTCTAACCGACTAATAAACTAATAAGTTAAGTTAAATAATTTTAATGATATATAATATTGATGCTATCTAAAATCATATCCAAATAATGTCGTATATTAGTTGTAATTAACATATCAACTCATATGTCATATATATATATATTTTTTGGTGTCGAGGGTCCTGGACTTCGTTCAGGCACCTATCCACCTGTCCTCCCTCAACTGTATGCTCATATGTCATATCATTTAGGTATGATCTTGGACAATAATTTGAACAACCTAACATTACTTTTAATATTTAACAAAAACGAATGGTGAAACGTTTATATTTAAGAAAATGGCCCGTGCAGCTCTCGAATATGTGACCTCAAGGTTATTGGCGTAACACTATAATCAACTAAACTAATAAGCCATGTTGAATATTTTTATGATATATACAGTAATATTTAAGATAAACAAATGGTTTCTCGTTTTTTTTTTAATCATGGTTTCACGTTTTCTGACAAATTTTGATAGTTTCACGTTTTTTGAATATGGTGTCACGTTTTCGAAATGTGAAACTAGTTGGAAATTGGTTTTCGATCGAAAAATATCAAAGAGATTTTAATTAAAAATTAATCGAATGTTAGACCGATGCCTATAATCTAAACACTGCCTAGATGCTAACTAGACGGCGCCAAGTGGACAACCTTTTTTTTTTTCTTTTTCTTTTTTTCTTTTTTTTCTCTTATGTTAATTTGTTTTTTTTTTTTTTTTTTTTGAAGTAAAAGGGATTCATTACACCAAGAGAAAACAAACATCAAACAAACAACAAATTGTAGCCCGGAAAAACCTCAGGGTCTACCACAAATACTCCTTCGCAGAGGAGAAAGAAACAGAAGCTAAATTTTGAGCCAAGGTATTTCCTGAGATGGGAACAGCCTTACAACTACAGATGCCAAAATCTCCTAACAAAGCCTTGATATCCGACACTAAATACTTAAAGTCCCTGAAAGAGAACAGAATTGTTAATCAAAGAGGCAGCCTCAGGGGAGGAGATTTCTGCAAACGCAATAGGGGCACCGATGGAGGCAGCAAAAAACAACCCTGCATGTAACGCCAGCAACTGGCTTATATCACGAGTAAAAGAACCCTTCAGCACAATAGACCAGAATGCTAAAACCTTCCCTTTAAAATCCCTAACAGCCTCACCTGTACCAAATACTTGGAATTCCTATGAGAGGTTAGTAGTATTGAGCTTCAACAGTCCTGGAGACGGCGGAATCCATTCGAACTGAGGCTGGGGATCTCGCCCGGGGTGGAGCTGCTCGACCCTCTGAATGGAATTCTGAAACTCAGCTAGAAAATTTGAAGCCCACGACACCAACCCTTCAGGATCCTCGAACAACCAGAATTCAGAGAGGAATTACGATTTTCCCATATAGCCCAAGCTAACATACAATCAAACAGAGATCACTACTTGGCATACAGTCAACTATCTTCCCAAAAGCATCCAAAATAGGGATATTCTTGACCAAAAGTAAGAGGTTTCTGAATCCTGAAGCCTCCCAAGTTTTTCTGGCCCGCTTGCAACCAAAAATAGCATGATTAGCAGTCTCCACCTTCTGGTTACAGATGCTACAAACTGGAGATGAAGCCACTCTCTTCTTCCACAAATTTTCCATAGAAAGGATTGCATTTAAACAAATTCTCCAATAAAACATCTAACCTTGGGGGGTATATTCAATTTCCAGAGTAGCTTCCACCATTTGCTCGACTGAGAGGCATTTGAAACTGAAGCCTTATGACAAACTTGGGCAGCAGCCTATAGTCACTTCTTACAGAATATTCATCAGATTTTTCATAATGCCACCTGATAAAGTCAGTCCCACCTCTCCAACTTAAGGGAATGGAAGAGACCACATCCCTATCAATTGGTAGCAAAAGCCGGTTTAACTTCCTCAAGTCCCATCTTCTCCGGTTCGGATCTATTAGATCAGAGACTCGAACATCCACACCTGGATCAGGGGTTATGGTTCGAAAGAGGTTGGGTGAGGTATCCATTTATCTTTAAACACGCTGATATTATTCCGTTCCCTACCGACCATCTCAGCCCTTTCGAAAGGAGTTCCCTTCCCCAAAGTAGACTTCTCCAAGTATATGAGCATCCTGGTTTCATAGAGGCAGAGAGGAAATCACACTAATCGTAGTATTTCGCTTTCAAAACCCGGGCCACCAGCGAATCTGGGCAGGAGAGAATTCTCTAGGCTTGTTTAGCAAGCATATCCTAATTAAAAAGAGAGATGTCTTTGAACCCTAGTCCTCCCTGGCATTTAGGAAGGCAGAGGTTTCCCCAGTTTGTCCAACTAATCTTTCTTTTCCATCTTTTGAACCCTACCAAAACCTCGACGAAATTGAACCAACTTCTTGACAAAGCGACTTGGGGAGTTTGAAGATGCTCATGGAGTAGGACGGTACAGCCTGGGCAACCGCTTTTATCAGATTCTTTCCCTCCGTATGAGAATTGACTCCCATTCCAGCCATTGAACTTCTTCCAAACTTTTTCTTTTATTTCATTGAAGAGCCGAACTTTATTTATTCCCACCATTGAAGACCCAAGTATTTGTCCTGAGAATTGCTAACTTCGATCCCCAGGGTCTCATAATCTCTTCTTTTATTTCAGGAGGCACTTTTGGATTGAAGGTAATCTTTGATTTATTGTAATTGATCTGCTGACATGATCCCTTCTCATAAATTGCAAAAATTTTCTTGATAGTATGGCTGTGCAAGCTTGAGGCGTTACTGAAGAGGAGGCTGTCATCTGCAAATAGAAGGTGGCTGATTAGGGGTCCACCTCTACTGCACTAAACTTCTAACCCATAACTAAGCCTTTTTGAACCCAAAATCAGACCCGAAAAAAGCTTCTGCGCATAAGAGAAACATGTACGGGGAAAGGGGACAGCCTTGGCGAAGCCCCCTGGAAGGCGTGATTATACTAACAACTTGCCCATTCAAGAGGAAAGCAAGAGGGAGGTCGAGATGCATTCTATAACTAGGCTAATCCACTGAGTTGGGAAATTCATTTTTGTCATCACTGCCTCCAAAAAAGCCTATTCCACCCGTCATAGGCTTTGCTCATATCTAGTTTAATCGCCATAATCCCTTTCTTGATTGAATTCGTTTTCCCCATAGAATGAAGGGCTTCAAAAGCCACCAGAATGTTGTCGAAAATTTGTCTCCCCGAAACAAAGGCGGACTGGGTCAAAGATAATCTACGGAAGAATGCTCTTTAATCTGGTTGCCAAGACTTTCGTGATAACTTTGTATATCACATTGCACAACGAGATAGGGCGGAAGTCCTTTATGTCCACTGGATTTTTGATTTTCGGAATAAGTACCACGTTAGTCTCATTGAAGTCCCTCATTGACTATTCTCTGTTCAGCAATCTGAGGCAGATTCTTGTAACATCATTACCAATTATACCCCAGGATTTTTGAAAAAAGATTGCATGGAAACCGTTTGGCCCGGGAGCTTTGGTCGGGTTAAGGCTGAAAACAGCAGCTCTAACTTCCTCAGTCGTGTATCTCGAGCAAAGACTTTCTATTGCATCCGCATTCAGCTTTGTAGTAATTCCCTCCAAAGCCTCCTAGATATCCTAAGGGGAAGGGTTGGAAGATGTGAAGATGGAAGAAAATAGTCCCCTACCACTCGAGAAAGGCCATCTTCATGTTTGGAGAGAACCCTCGGAGTCCAATAGAGAACAAATCAGATTCTTCTTCCTTCTAGCTGATGCCCGGCTATGGAAGAATTTAGAGTTTCGGTCCCCAGCTTGAAGCCAATCGACTCTTGACCTTTGCTTCTAGTACATCTCCTCCCTATCTATCAACTCTTCCACTTCCTTCTCAGCCTCCTAATGGTTTGCATCACCCCTAGCTTGCCGCATCTACCATATAATTTCTCAATTTCCAGATTCTTTAATTCAATTTGCTTCCGGAGGTTACCGAATTTATTTTGGCTCCAGGATTGTAGTGTTGATGCACAGTGAGTCAATTTGAGAAGAAATCTTTTGTCATTGAAATAGACCCCCTTTCCTTCCAGCCACCAGCCACCAGCCACCAGATTCTCATATTCCCTATCCTTTAGCTAATGGGTTTCAAAGTGAAACCTCTGCTTATCTTACTGAAAGGAAGGTTTTTTGGAGAGCAGTTGAGCAGAATAGGGTGATGGTCGGAAGAGTTAAAGCCTAAGTTGGAGACTTGGGCCTTCCAGAAGTGTTCTCGCCAATCTATATTTGCAAGGTACCTGTCTAGACGTTCTTGTATATTCTGATGTCCATCTCTTATTGTTCCATGTCAGGTGAGGACCCGAGTAGTCTAGATCATAGAGGTTGCACCTTCCACAACTTGCCTAAACTGATACATACCAGCAAAAGCTTCTTCGAACCCCCTACTTTTTCACTCATGCTTAAAATTTCGTTAAAATCGCCTCCGCAAACCCACGGTAGGCTATCAGTGTTGCAAAGACGTCGGAGAAGGGACCACGAGAGCTGTCTTTTACTAGGATTAGGTTCACCATAAAAGCCAGAAAATCGTCAAACAAAGCCATCCAACATGCTAATGTGGGCATCTATATGACCTTTAGAAAAGAGAGGATTGAAACTTTAATACTGTCTTCCAGAAGATTATCAAACCACCACTGCACCCACTACTCTCCACACAAAAATAACTGTTAAATCTGAGAAGAACTTTAACCCTCTCAGCCTTGGTTTTATTGATCTTTTTTTCTGAAAGGAAAACTAAATCCGGGAGTGCTTCTTCAGTAGCCTCCGTAAGGCCATGAACGCACGGGGTTCCCCAGCCCCGTACGTTCCATCATAGGCTTATCATTGCTCTCGGCAGGCCTGGAGTCCAGGCTCTGCCGTTATAACAAATTCTGGTTTACCATCTTCTCTTCTGCCTTTCTTCGTTTCTCTAAATTCATCCCTGGGAGACTCAAACACATTTCTCATTCATGGATTGACCGTCTTCCATTTCCTTTGGTGACCGGCCTGTTTTCTGCTGGCTTGGGCTCTTAGAAAGGGAGATTTTTTCCGTTGAGAACTCTTTCCATTTCTATCATGTGCAATCTTCTTTGCCACTGAGGGATCCACCTTTCCCAATTGAAGCTTTGACCGGGGATTTGATCTTTTCGAGAAACTTGTGGAAAGGGCTCATGGCAATGCTAGGTTTTTGTAACTGTATCCCTTCCCTGGCATGTCTCTTCCATTTTCTTGTGGTTTTCTTTACAGGAGATCGGAGGGTTAGGGATTTCGCTTACTTGTTCATGGTTAGAGGATTGGGTATGCAGAACTACAGCCGATGTAACAGGGCTGGTCTCAATAGTTGAGGGATCCATAGTTGGTCTATTCCAACTTCCATTTCCAACCTAGGCTCATTGTTCTGATCTTCCCCCGGGTCCCTCGGGCCATTATGGGGGCTTCCCGGCCCAACTCTTGGCCCATCCACACACATATCTACAGCATTTGTAAGCCCAACTTCTTCTGATGGGATTAGGGTAACTTTCCCTTTCCCGCTCGCCGCCGCTGTTGAAGATCCTGGCTCAGTTTTATGGGAATCCAAAGAACCCGGTCTCCAGTTGTCTAATCCACCGCCATTCCCATCCCGAGATCCCTCCATAGATTTCGCTCTCTCTGGTGAACTTCCATTTCCCTGTGAATTAGATCTTGAGCTCGATTTCTCAAGGATCGGAGCCTTCAACCATGCCCCGAATTTAGTTGGGTTACCTTCCATCGCAGCTCTCCTGGCTTCTGTATCTAAACATTCACAATGCCATGGCCTATTCTTCCACAAGCAAAGCAAAACTCTGGAAGCCTCTCATACTCACTTGACCTTTGTGATCTCCTCAGCCTTCCCGAGTTTTAACCTTAGCCACCTCTTCAGTGTTTAGAAATATCGATTCTGACTCTAACCCTCATAAATTTTCCCCAACATTCTCTAGAGTCTGACGGAATCTCCACCACTTCTCCGATCTTTCTGCCAACCATTTACCTGTTCTCCTATTCATACAAACGATGGGAACTCGTGTATTTGGATCCAGAAATCAACCTTATTAAACCCCAATCTTGTTACATCTCCAGATCCCTCTGGTTTTTCTAAAGCAATGAGACTTTTCCAAATGCCAAGGACCCCTCTGCCAGATACGATTTCGGTCCTCTTGATTGATAAAGTAGACATGAAAGTGTTTTCGCTACCAATTCGACATCCACCTGGCCGAATGGGTTCCAGATCTGCTCAATCAACCCCTTAAAAGCTTCTCGATTTACTGTTTTAACCCGTCAAAACCTTACCCACCAGCATCGATCTACATCCTTGGCTCCATCGACCGTAGTTTTTCTTCGACACCTCAAGAACTGCTTCGTCTTCATCTGCTATTGAAAGGTTCTCACACACTTTGCTACCTCTGCTTCATCCATCCTTAATAAGCTGCTTACTACACTAATTGGAGCCCTCTCCGCTCTCAACTCAATTAGAAACCTCTACTTCTGACTGAGAAGACAAACTACCCCTAAAGGACAAACTACTTTCATGCTTTTCCTTAGAAAGAAAAAGGGAGAGACTTATTATTATTCACTTCTTATGTTATTGTTATATCTCTTATTGTGTGCTTTTCTTTTTATAATTTTTATTTCTTTTTTGGTTTTGGTGCCGTTGTGCACATCACAAAGCTACCTAGTGGTGGCCACGGTTCCGATTGAACCGTCGGTTTTGTCCACGGTTTAATCGGAACCGTACGGACCAAACCGGATCGAAAATCAAAAACCGAAATCAGTTTTAAAACTGGTCCGTACGATTTCGGTTTCGGTTTGGGCATGCCCAAAACCGGTAAAACCGACGGTTTTAAAAAAAAAAATTTATAAAAAAATAGACCAATCAGAAAGTGCCAGTGGCACATTTTTGAATTTTTTTTTTAAAAACCGCCCGAAACTGTTACAAAAACGATGTTTTTTAAACCGAAACCGAAACCGAAACCGTAAAACCGACGGTTACAAACCGCCCCCAAACCAGTCTTACGGTTTTTGTTTTGGGTGGCCATAAAACCGAAACCGAACCGTGGTCAAGACTAAAGCTACTCCCATCATTTCCATCTCACCAATCACCATCACTTGTGGCCGACATCATCTACTTTTGTTTTTCTATTTTTTTTTCTTTTTGCTTTTATCATTGCTTTTATCTTCTTCTCGATCAAGTTTCAGACTCTCGCTGTACATCACACTCTTCAAACTCCATATCCTTCGTTTATTTTGTTTTCTCTGCAACTCATATTACTCATCTTCAACTTCATCTTCATCTTCTTTTCCAACTTCTTTTTTTTTTGTTCTTATTTTTTTCTTTTTCTCTGAACTAAAAAACCTAACCCTGAACGGCTACCGGATGATTGACGAGGACGACCGACGACGGCGGTTGCGACGAGAGGCTTTGTTTGGTCGAGTGGTTTGGTTTCAATTGGGAGGTCCGGTCATAGGCCGACTAATCGGCGATAGAAATCGGACTAGGCGGTCGACTAATCGGCGATAGTCACCTATAGAAGGCCGATTAGGCCTTCCTCGCGGCGGCCGGAGTTGCCTAGGGCCTAGTCGGCCGCCTAGAACACTGTTAAAACTAAAATAATGATGAAATAACTCAAAATTTATGTGAAATTAACTATTTCGAACTAAACTAGTGTAAAACGAATAAAATTTACCATCTTCAACCCTTGTGAGCCAATCCAAGTGTTTTTCCTCCAAACTTCTCTCTCCACCCCTTCTATCAGCAAATCTTCACTCTAATCCTTGCTCAAATGTGTTTATTTAGCTTCATAGTTTTCTTCCAACTATATAAAGTGTTGATTTTGTTTAACTTTGTGTTTGATTTGTTACACAATGGAAAAGATGAGGAAAATAAGAAAATGGAGAAGAAAAAGAAAAGATAAGAGATAGTGGTTGAGGATATGGGTAATTTGTTGTTATGGACTGAATATTTTTTATTTATTATTTTATTTTTTTTACATTGTCGTTTTATATTAACAATCAAAATTTCATATACAGTTAAAACAATTTTCATATAAAATTTATAGTCATTTTTACAATTAATCTCACATATTTAAATATATGTGAAATTGGTAGAAAATGTCACCTTTTTGAACTGATGTGGTGACAAAGTCACTGCTTTAATAAGTTAAGTTTAAAAGGCACCTATTTTGGTGAACTACCAAATTGCCCTTACTTTACCATTCTCTTTCTTACTTTGAAGTTTTCTGAGTTTTATTCTTTCATGTTTCTCTATAACAGACTTCCAATGGAGGTTGAATATCATAACATTATCAATACATCTTCATTGGATAATTAGTTTTGTGGCACTACGCAGACGCATTCGGAGATTTTTTGATTTTGGTTTCATTTGTCGATCTGAGTATGGTTAGGGTTTTAATTTATGAAAATTTGTGTAGGGGACGATAAAGACCAGTGAATGAAAAATCACGGGAAGTGTATGAAAAATCACGGGATGAAAAGTCACGGGAAGTGTTTCAAAGTCACGAAAAGTCATGGGAAGTGTTTCAAAAGTCACGAAAGTCACGGAAGTGTATCAAAAGTCACGAAAAGTCACAGGAAGTGTATCAAAGTCACGAGAATAGTTCAAAAGTCACGGAAACAGTTCAAAAAGTCACTGCAACAGTTCAAAGTCACGAGAAAAGTTCAAAAACTCACGGTAACCCAGAACTTCATCGTCTTCAAAACAACTTTTTTCAGAAACTAAAACCCTAACCTAACCTCATCATACAAACATAATCAACCACAAATCAAATCAAACCTAAGCTACATGATGAAAATGCCATCCAACATCAAACACACATAAACTTTTCAACAACAAAAACACGTAAGAATCAGAAACTTATCATTGTCCTTTGAGTTCGGCCGTGATTCTTTTCGCCATTGCTACTGTATCGCCGTCGCCAGTGACTTCACCGTCAGTTTTCAGTCGACTTTGGGACTATGTGCCGTCGCCTTTCTCTCTCTAAGGTTTTCTCTCAATGTTTGAAAAGGACACAAACTGACAAATGAGGGTATTTTTGTCTCGTCACCTTAAATGGTGCATTTTAAACTTAAATTAGTAGTTGGTGCATGTTCCCCAAAAGGTGCCCCAAATAGTGACATTTAAATTTTGAACCCGTTTTGGGACACTTCCCAAAAGGTTTCATACCAATTGAGGTTGTTTTCATACTTATACCTAAGATCATCCACATGTCTAGCCAATGTGGGACTTTGGTTACATACCCAACGACGCACACAATATTGGTTCTCTACTTAGCAATCCTTTATTTTAAATTTCCTTAAAGACTTTGATTAAATCCACTATTTTAATAAAATCTACTTATAAATAAGATTTGAAAAGAAAAAAAAAATTAACACTGTAATTATTTTTTTTTGTGTTTATTTTTTTTTCGATTTTATTAAATATAAAGGACGAAGAAAAGAAAAAAAAAAATAGATATAAGCTTTAAAAAAATAAAATAATATTTACTTACGAGAATGGTGGAGAAAACTGAACAAGTGAGGATTTTGAGATTACTGAAGAGGGCATCTGACATGTAAGACACAATGATCACAAGTGACACTGTTACCGCCTCCAGAATTTCACAAATCGAGCAGCTTTGACAAGATCATATTTGATTGGCTTATCGATGAAGAACGTTATCAAAATAGTCAGTATCGAGTTGCGTACCACCTTGTGCCCGAACATCACCACTACATATATTAAACATTCATATGTATATCAATATCTGATTCTGATTTATTAAATTTACTATGTAATCACTCAATACGATAATGTTCGAAACTGGAGAAACAAACAAAAATAAATCACTCAGCTAAATATATACAGAGAAAATCTTATATAATTACAATATATATTTATAGAGGAAATTCCAAGAAGTACTAAAAAATTTATTGGTTTATTGTTTTAAGTCATCAATTTATATTTTATTATATTTATCACTTTTATCTCTGAACAGACAATTTGTCTTCCATTTTGTCTTTACTTCACCAACCCACCCAAAATTTGAAATCAACCATCATGTAAATTGAAAATTATTGATATAAATTAAAAGTCAATTGACATGTAATTTAAAATTTAACTAATATGTAATTTGAAAAATCACTTATATGTAATTTGGAATCAAATGACATGTAACCAAGTTACATGTCAGGTGAAGTAAAATATAGGGGTAATTTTATCCAAAAGTAGTTAAAAGTGTTTTATATATATAATAAAAAGATGGATTGCTGAAGAGAGGAGGCGAAGAAGGCTGTAGGTGATGAAAGAAATTATTGGCCGGGAGAAAGAATGAATGGAGAAAAATTGGTTGGGACAAATCAAGACAAAATGGAGGGTAATTTTGTCAGTTCAACCCTTTGATAAGAAAAGTAACAAAGCTACCATTAATAAGTTTGATTTACGTTTTCTATCTTTTTGCCTTATCTATCAGAAAACTGAGAGGAGAAGCAAGCTATTAATTTCCCATAAGAAACCAGCTTAATTTATTTAGCTTCTCACTGAATTTCAGACTGCATGAGGGCCGGAAATGGAAAGTTGGGTTTATAGAAATTTGGAAGTTAAATAGGAAGAAGAGAACACATGTATATATAGGATCCTTGAAAGCCTAGGTAAAATTTGATCCCAAATTTTTGTAGAGAGGTTTACTTATGAAAAGAAATTTTAATTACCACATGCATGCTTGTAATGAGTAGAAATTTTACCTGAGGCAAAGGCAGCGGCTCTGCACCAACAAATGTTGTACTTTACCCAAGACTTGAACCACTTCGCAACCCTCATATCGATCAATACAGTAGCTAGATTTACTCTCTGTACTTGCAAAGGAGATGATTTAATATGGAAACCATTTTGCTTTGTTGTTGTTGTTGTTTACTAATTTTGTTCCAAAAGTACAACTCAAGTCATTTTTTTTTACTTGTACATAGGGACATAATCGGTAACTACTGTATATTCACAAATTCCATAGCACTTTTTTTTTTCTTTTCGGATGGATGGAGAAACTGATATCAATGATTACGATTTATTTAAATTTAAAGTACAGAAGTTGTTTTATACCATTCTTTTTCCTCTCTTAGATAAATTCTCTCTTTATTAATCAAATAATATTTTTTTGGTAGGTTGCTTGCCTCTAAAGTCTAATCTCAAACTTGATTCTTGGATTTATCTGCTAACTCAAATGCAAATCAAATATATGTTGCAAGCATACATAGTATTCTGATGTTAAGAAAGGAATATTTATTTCAATAAATAAAAGAAGTTTTTTTTTTTTTTTTATTTGATGCCTCATCCGAAATTTTAATTTCATGATATACTCAATCTTGATTATGATTTATGAGTTCCAAAAGCTTGTAGCTAGAGTGGTGGTGTACATATCAAGGATGAGATCATTACAAGATCAATTACTATATTGAAGCTTTGGAATGTAAATTGGTTCCTCTTTTACATTTTTAATTTGTGATATGAGAAGCTGAGCCTGAATTGTATTTATGCTCGGATCCACAGTTATTAAAATGAAAAATATAGTTGGAAGTTATATTAATGACCGTGTTTAATGCTGCTATTAATTCGGCTGATCGGTTGGTGGGGTTTGGTTTAGTGATTCGTAATTCGAATGGTTTTGTCATGGCTGCTAGTTCACAAAATCTGGTAGCTACCTTTTCCCCGCAAGTTGCGGAGGTAGGGGCTATTCTTCGTGGGCTCCAGCTGGCTAGAGATTCGGGTTTGTATCCCTGTCGGATTGAGTCAGACGCTGAAGTTGTGGTTGGGTGGATCAATTCCAGGTCTTCTTACTGCTCTGAAGTGGGTGCGTTCATCACTGATATTCATATTTTATTAGATAGGATGCATTGTAGTTCTGTACACTTTGTTCCTAGAAAGGCTAATTGTGTAGCCCATGGTTTAGCTAAAAACGGTCTCTCCTGCGTTGAGGACATGTTTTGGCTAGAGGATTTTCCTCCTTGTGTTGCTCCCTTTGTGGTTGCGGATTGCCGCTCTTGTGTGTAATCTGCTGTTTTCCTTCAAAAAAAAAAATCGATCTCGGTAGATTCTGGCAGAGGTCTGAGTTCTGATCCAAATATCCAATTGATATCAGCTTAAAATAAGATATCTATTGTGCGTTAGTAACTTTTTGTCCCTCAAACAGTGGTAAAGTAACCCACGTATATCATGTTTTTCCCTTTAACTCATAAACGTAGGATTAAAAAAAGAATGCTTAAGATTTGGTTTCACCTAATTGTTTAATTTGAAATCTTCTAGCTTCTATTATTCTCTCCCTTCAAAAGGAAGTGCATTTTATTTGATGAATAATGCTTGACCATATAAATTAATTGCTTAAATTTATATATAAATGATATAGCACATGAGTTATAATAATATCCGAAATCATAAAATGATGGGATGGATGATTGATGTGTTAATTATAATTCATGTATCGCATCGTTTGAACTTGAATCTAGACAAATAATTTGGGCAACGTAACAAGAGAAAGAGACTCTTGTTTGAATCCCATTTAATTTATTCTTATTTTTGGTCTTGAATCTTTTTTTTTTTTTTTTTTTTTTTTTTTTTTTTTTTTTTTTTTTTTTTTTTTTTTTTTGAGGTAGTGATTGATTTAGACCGTTTGAGATGCAGAATTTCTGAAATTCATTCGAGATTTATTGTGATGTTTTTTTTAATAATTTTTTTATAAGGGATATTATGATTTTAGTCTCTCTATTTTGCATTAATCTACGTTTGGTCCACTAGTTTTTGGAATTACTAACTTTAGTCCATTAGTTCTCTGACAATACAAATTCGAGTCCCTACCGTCCAATTCCGTTAGATTTTCGTTGACTTCCGTAAGGTCAACAAGAGCATTATGGGAAATTTGACAAAAGCATCTAGAAACTTGTCTAGAACAAGGGTAAAGACTTTTATGCCCTCCAATCAAATTTAATTAAAAAATAATACTTTAAAAACAGAAATTAATTTTAAAAAAATTAATATATATATAATATGTCAATAATGTGAACACACCACGCGCCATACAATCCCACACTTAAAATGCCTACGCTTTAAAAACAACACATTCTCCAACAAGGAATGTGATTCGCCTCGACTCTATCCTCACCGAATTTCTCTCAGTAACACTCTTAATCCTAAGCTAACACACCTCACAGTATGCAATATGAGTTTATGCAGTGAAATCAAATTTTTAATTGCATATAACATTTAAAGGAACACACATTTCTGTAGTTAAGCCTCATGGATGGAACCAAATGTCATGAACGTGGAAAGAGCATGATTCAACTAACATTCCCTATCTAGATTTTCCCTAAGATCAAGCATGTCTTTTCCTTGGTTGTAGCGAGACTTTGGGTGATTGGGTAATAAATGAATGGGAAAATGGGGGAATTCGAAAACCAATTGATTCAGCTAAGGCATTACATTCTAATTCCAATGATCGACTCTATTACAACTTTCAACTTAACATTTGGCGTCCATGCTACAATTTGCTCCATTGATCTTCAATCACAACTTTTATTGTTTCGAGTTGTACTTACAATTCAGCTCAAGGCTTTGAAGCATTTATTTGTTATGCTTCTTAATTCTTCATTATTCGAACAAGCCTTACAATTTCCTCTAACTAATAGAAAATTAGCTAGAAATAAAAACTAGAAAAATAAATAAAACCATCTAAACTAAAGAGAGGTAGAAGAAGAGAATGTTGATGGAGTCTTCAATCTTCAATCTTCAATCATCCACCTTTGCAGAAAACTCTTGGTATTTATTGGCGACTTCTCCTTGTAAGCTCCCAATTCTTCTTAGGTTTAGGAAATCCACCAAGTAGGAAAGTAGAATGAATTAAGGAATAAGATTTCTTCATAACTTGGATTTCATCTTTTGATGATTGATTCCTAATTTGAGTTTAGGAAGTTTCCTAAATATGTCTTGGTCTTCTAGAGTCATTAGGATTTGATTTGAGAAGTTTTCTCTTAATTCTTGTCAAATTTGGAATTGTTCCCCATCAGGAACCGCGGAAGACTTTTCATCTCTGACCTTCGGTTACTAAAACCCCCATAACTTCCTCTAGAAATTCGGATTGATGAACCATAAAATGCACTAGAAACTAGACATTTAGAGCTTTTCGAAGACATATGGATCTCAACTTGGTTCAATTTGGGGAGGAAGATATGGTATTCACAAGTTGGACGTGCTGTAGAGGCATTTGCCCAAACTTTACTAAAATCACCTTTTTAATCTTCAAACTCAACACAAGAGCTAAATTCTACACATTCTCAACAAACACATTAAAATATTCAATTATACTCTAGAATAGAACATAAAACATAGAAATTATGGGTCTCAAATATCAACATTTATCGACCAAACACTTATACTTGGGAAAAGGCTACCAATAATCTTGTAAGTATGAGAAGGCAACTGCCTCCTGCCTACCACCATCGTAGATTGAAAAAGATAGAGGAGACCGCCTCCTCTATCAAAATAGGAGAAAGCTGCAGCCGCTTACCAAAAATGTGGCTCTTTTCAAATTTTTTTATTTTTTATTTATGATTTATTTACTTATAATATAGTTTTTTTTTTTTTTTTTTTTTTTAGTATCAGAGCCATGTCTCGAGCCCCTGGAGTCCAGGAAAGAGTTAGACTGTTATGAGTATGTTAGACTGTTTTAGAAGGAAGATATTTCACAAAAATGGCAAACACTACCACTGCTCCCTCTACTGCTTCTTTAGGTCCTACTAGGTTATCTTCTACTGTGTCCTTACCTCCTCCTACAATCCAAAGAACCCAGTCCAACAGAATTCAAGATTTAGTAGAATACACTCATATCCCTGCTTCAGCCCAGATAAATGAAACTACTCTCCCACTGCTCAACCCATACAACATCTTCAAGAGAAGCAAATCTCTTGCTACTAGGTTAACTCGTCTTGTCCATACCAGACCACTTCCCATCAAAGAATATGTCCAGTCCACAGGCTTAGATAAATGTTTGATTCCGTCCTCTTCCAATGAACAATATGTCACTCTCACCATTGATCAAGACATGATAGATCAATGGATCAAAGACGGATACTCCCATCTCCACATAGGTGCTGTCCGAATTATTCTCACCCTACACGGCAGAAAAGGCTTGCCTGTTACTGCTAGACTGGCTTTGCTCAACACCATCTACACTCAGTATGAACATGCTGTGATTGGCACTTGCCTCTCTACTCTTCATGATGGAAGCATCTCCCTCACGTATTATCCCAACTTTAACATCCCTCTACAAGATCAGAATCTCCACAAATGTCTCAAGATCCAAGTCCAGATCCTTGGTGCTCCCATGCAAGCAAATTCATACATGGCCACCGTCCATCATCAGCTTGCCTACAGACTTCAAGACCATGCTCTTGATCTCCCACTTCCTGGTCATAATGGTGACACAATCTTCATCAAAGCTGAAAGAGAAGATGAAGTTCCCACCATCCTCCAAATTCCCAAACAACTACCCAGAGAAAAGCTCACTGAGATCATGCCTCTTGAATGGCTAACAAACTATGAAAAGGTTTTCCTAGATGAAGCTCCTGTTGTTGCTATCGACACCAAATATGTTCCCCAACCAGATGGCTCCATCAAAACCATCTATGCTCATCTCCCCAGATCAAAGGTCCCTTCCAGCTCAGAAACTCCTCCAATATTTCAGGCCCTCATGATCCAACCTGTCACCACTGAAGATGACATTCCTATCCACAGCTTTGAAGCTGACGGATCTCCGATCTACACTGATAAGATCCGTGGACACTTCATTTGGGATGTTGATCCCAACATGTGTGATGCTGACTGCATATGCCCGGCGCTGTCTCAAGGATACTTCTCCTCGCTCCTGCAAATCCTGGCCCAAACCTCACAAACCAGGACACCCAGACAGTCCTTGGATAGGTCTCCATCCTATCAAAAAGAAACCATTACCCATCTATGACAGAGCCCTCCAGATCTTGCGTTCTGAAGGTCTTCTACCTCCACAACCTGACTATGCAGCTCCTACCTTACCTCCACCGGTTCCTTGTTACATGACTTCAGATTATGATTGTGACTTCCCTCCACTTGAACCTTCTTCAAATCAAGAAAAGACTAGGTTCTCAAAGCCTTTGTCCAATCTATCGAAGTCCAACCTGATGGTTCCTTCAAACAGCCTTCTCAGGCCGAGCAAGTCCTCAACTGGCAATCCCACAACGCCAGAGCTCAAAATAGAGTCCTCAACTCTATTGATCAGAAGATTGATCGAGTCACGAGACATGTTTCTCAACACGATCATCATCTCCAAAGCCTTGATGCTACCTTCAGAGATTTAGCCTCTGACCTCCAATCAAGAATTGCAAAGCTCCATTCTGATCTTCACAGATATATCTCTCATGGATATTCTGGTCCAGATTTTGATACAAAAGAAAGAGAAATACAGCAACTCAAAGCACAGCTTGAACAGCTAACCAGAGATCATTCCAGAGAACATTCTTCCAAACCAAAACCATATTCCCATCAATCACTGTTTTTCCCTGTATCTCCTACACATTCACCTCCATCTAAACCTGATGAATTTCCGGTCACTTCAAATCCACTGGTGAATTGTTTCGTAAATATCCTGTACTCTCTTCTCCTCCAGTAAAACAAAAGAAGAGATCTCCCTCGAAGCA
The DNA here is from genome assembly GCA_030490815.1 of Acer saccharum. Classification (NCBI taxonomy): domain Eukaryota; kingdom Viridiplantae; phylum Streptophyta; class Magnoliopsida; order Sapindales; family Sapindaceae; genus Acer; species Acer saccharum. Next base: position 14,253,059 of record CM059869.1, read on the forward strand.
GAAAGACAAGCAAGCTGCTTCCAGTTCATACAACCCAGTTCTATTGGCCTCCAAGGTCTCTTCCTCATCGTCCGAGTCTGATTCAACTTCTGAGGATGTCTCCTCTCAGTCATCTCAGACTTCCTGTCAGTTTTCTTGGCTGGATACTGCCAACTCCTCTCCTCATGATCAGGCTGATCTTACCCAAGTGTATATGGCATCTCGTACAGATCCTCAACCTTCGACACAGACCTATGAGTCTCCTGATGAGACTACCTCCACTGCTCCTGCTCCTGCTCCTGCTCCTTTCGTCGAAGAACCTCCAGATCATGTTCCCGGTCGTCCTCCTGCCAAACCAACTAATGGTCCTTGGTTCACCCTTGATGACAGTTCTCCTGGTTCATGGAGAACACGTGTTTCTGAGATGAGCGCATGGCTTGACCTCCAACTGGTAAAATCTGAACAGAATCTCGAATCAATATTACGTGAGTTCGTCTCTCGTTTTACTGGTTCTCTCAGAGATTGGTATCAGGCTCTTGGTGAATATCGACAGCTCCAATTTGTTCGAGTTCCCTTAGCCTCCCAAGCCATGGGATATATTTTCCGAGAATTCCTTGGTGATCCTGATCACATCTACAAACAAGCTAGACAAGAATTCTTTGACATGCGTTGCTGCTCTCTCAAACGGAAAGACATCATGTTCCATTACAAAAGGATGTCTCAACGGTATCATACCCTCGGCGGAATTAATGATCATAGTCTTAAACAAGTCTATGTCAATTCCCTTCCAGATGACCTCCAATGAGATACAACGGAAAATAGACACCTCAGGAAGATCTCTCAATGACACATCCTTAGGTGAACTCCACATGTATGCTCTCAGCTCTCTGGATAAACTCTGTGCTACCCAAAGATTCTTCTCCAAGATGCTCACAGAAGGAAAAAACCTTCAGTCCCAATGCCGTCAACCGTCTCTTCAAATTAAGTGCAAATCCTTCTCTTGCACCTGCAAAACGAAAAAGAAGAATAATTTCAAACACTTCAAAAACAAGAAAGGTAGCTCAAAAAGATTCAAGTTCTTCAGAAAGAAACACAAAGCGAGGTTGGAATAAATCCCAACATTGCTACATTTGCGGCAAACCCGGACACTATGCGAAGAAATGTCCCAACAAAAGGCCAAGTCTGCAAGATTAGTTCAGCAGTTAAGAGACATTACTGATGAAGTTCCATCTGATGCAGATATTGAATCAATCTTCTGAACAGGATCAAACAGATCCCTCTACCACCTTTGTTCTTCAGGAAGATATTTCTGACTCAGAATCCTCTGGCTCTTCAGATTACAGTTCTGTTCCAGAAGCTTATCAAGTTATTCCCTCGTTCCTCAGTTTGGACCCCATGCTCCGGTTCGGATTCGACCTGACAAATATTCTAAACCTGTCGATGTCATCGCTTATCTTGACACAGGATCTCACAACACCATGATGATCCAACTATCCTTCCCCCCGAGTATTGGAAGTCCCAAGAACACCATTTCATAGCCGCTGATGGAAAAGTTTTTGCCACTCATCTGATTTCCAGAAAAAGATTGGTATCCAATTTTTCCAATCCTTTACTCTTTGGGTCCATGTCCTTGGCACCCCTCTTCCGGATAAAGACATCCTCATCGGCTGGGATGTTTTTCGCCAGTGTAAATCCCTCCGGATCCTCCCTTCCGGAATTCGGTACAAAAGAATTTCAAAGCTTTTTCTGAAATCCCTAAGATTTTCAAGCTTTCTGCCATCCAAGCCCCTTTTGAGCAGATACAGCAGAAGTTGCTCCTTCTTTGTGCTGACAATCATGCCTCTTTCTCTCATCCATCTCCTCTGTGGAAAAATCCAGATTTCTTTCTCAAGCTTCCCTTCAAGCTTAATGAAGATTCTAATCCTACCAAGGCTACTCATTCAGGCATGTCTCCCTCAGACCTCAAGCTAGCTACTGAAGAGTGCAATGAACTCCTTCGTCAAGGCCTGATAGAACACACCTCCTCTCCTTGGGCGTGTCAAGCTTTTTACGTTGAAAAGCGTTCAGAATTGATCAGAGGAAAAAAGAGATTAGTTGTGGATTACAAGCCACTTAATCTTTTCTCAGAGATGACAAGTTCCCTGTCCCCAGGCCAAATGTCCTATTCTCTCAGCTCCCTGGAGCTACGGTCTTCTCCAAGTTTGATCTCAAAGGTGCCTTCTGGCAAATGGTGTTCATCCAGATGAAAGATATAAGACAGCTTCTGTCTTCCCAATGCTCAATACCAATGGACTATTCTCCCTTTTGGTCTCAAAACTGCTCCATCCCTTTTCCAAAAGGCTGTAACCAGGATATTTCATCCTCTTCTACACTCAGCACTCATCTACATTGATGACATTCTCTTATTCTCTCCAGATGAGACCTCCCACATCCTTCTTCTCCAATAGTTCCATGACATTGTTAACAAATGGTATCATGCTCTCCGAAAAGAAAAGCATAGTTGGAAAATTTGAAATTGAATTTCTTGGTATGCACATTGCCAATGGCCAATATCGACCTTGTTATAGGTAAAAATAGTCGTGATAAGACACGTCATCACCATGGAAGGCCAGGTCAGCAGAGGTCAAGATAAGTCAACCTATGGAGTATGAACCTTCACGATAACTTACTCGGAAAAGAGGATAAGTAGTCCGACCACAAACAAAGACGATCAGCATGAGCAGCAGATCGGATTCGGACACACTCGGGCACACTCGGGCACACTCGGGCAAACTCACTCGGGAAACAATAAAACAGTCACCAACACTTGCAATCAGCAACCGGCAGGTCCACGATAAGCAACGATGTGGATCATAAGAGGTAAAAAAGGAAACAAGCAGTTCTCCCGTAAATAAAGGAGAGAGTTCCATTCAGAATTAAATACAGCCGAAAAAGGGAAGTACAATCTAAATAGGACTAGGAAACCGCTCGAGACTTGGGGGCCACAACACTAAACCCTAGCGTCATCTTAAAACCCTAGATACAACATGTATAAATACCCCTTTTATTCATAAAGCAGGGGAGAGTAGAACAGAGAGATAGAGAGAATCGTATTGAAAGCTTGTAATCATTCTGTCATTCTTCATCTTGTAATCGTGATTCATAGTGGATTTGGCTTTGTTGCTAGAGGCAACGATCCCGTGGATGTTTCTCCGATCTTTTGGAGTTTTACCACGTAAATCACCTGTTATTTCTTTACAATCTTTGACCATACTCAAATAAATTGCAGTAATCGAAACGAATCGTTGACTTGGTGATCACCAAAAATCACCGTCAACAATTGGCGCTAGAAGGAGGGGACCCAGAACTTTGTGACAACAATGGCTGGCGACGGAGATGGTAGCGATTCCAGGTACAGTCAGGGCGTGCCAAGTAACGAGTTGGAAGATGACACCGCTCAATACGGCGGATGCAACTTTGACGACGGCAGACCAGTCAGCTGCCCTGGCTGGTATTCAACGTTTACCTACAGCGAATGAAGAAATCGCGCAGCGACTCCGTGCTTCTCTACAACAACTCATATCAGACGCAGCAAGGCAGGGAATTGATCTCTCTGTTACGGAAGGTTGATGTCACCTCATGAACTGTCCGCCCCAAGCCAGCAGACAGCAAGACTGCGCTCCGCGGTGGTGATACCAACCCCTGATGCACCCCCAAAGGCGAGACAAGATCCTACAGGCAGACCAGAGATGCTATCTGAAAGAGTAGCCAGGAGAAGTAGGGAGCACAGAGAGGGGAATGATTCCGACAAAGAGTACTATCAAGATCGGGTAGCCGGAGATCGAGACCGCCCCAGGAGGCGTGGCCACCGGAGAGACCGTCATCCTCGGAAGAAAGTGAGCAGAACCATCATCGCAAGCGCCAAAGGGGCACAGTCCGACTGCATGGCCTAAACCGAGATCATAGAGAGTTGAATCCCGAGGAGAGGGGCCAAAAACTGACCATAAGCCAGAACTTCAATGCGTCAGGAGAGCCTGAAGGGGACAGAGACATACTTATACAGAGCCTCACCGGGAAGTTCAAAATAATCGTCGGCAAATGGATGCTTTGGTCAGGCGGTATGGGCGTAATGAGCTGTCAGACGATGAATCCGGAAGCCCTTTTACCAATGGGGTTTTGAGGATGCCTTTCCCAGAAAGATTCAGAATGCCCCACATCGAGCTGTTCAAGAAGGATACAGACCCAAAAGAGCATGTCCGGAGGTATAGGAGCGCTATGGCGCAATATGTCCATAATGATGCACTACTATGTTTGAATTTTCCTCAAACTCTTGGGGATCTAGGCTCCCGGTGGTTTGGAAGGTTGCCAGCAGCAAGCATAAGTAGCTTCGGCGAACTGAGCAAGGCTTTCTCAAGGCAGTTCCTCGGGAATGTACACAGGAAAAAGTCAGTGGCTCATTTATCCCAACTCAAACAGGGAAAAGACGAGTCGCTGAAGAAATATCTGGGAAGGTTCGGTCAGGAAGTGTCCGAGATCGGAAGTGCAAACGACGAAGCAATAATTGCCGCGTTCATTAACAACCTTCAGAATGGCCAATTGTCCTTTGACCTCAGAAGAGCCCGACTAACCAGCTATGCCGATATGATGGACATGGCAGGAGGTTACGCCTTGGCCGAAGAAGAGGAAATTGCCACAGGAGGTTACTTCGTACATGGCGGTCGCCCAGAGGGATCCAAAACCAAGGACCAGACCAAGATGCCCGATACCAAAGGTGATAAGCAGAAGAATAAAGCACGGGATGGTCGGGATGGACGACGAGCATACGACCCAAAAACCGATCAACCACGGCAGAGGTTCCAGGGCCGATATACAAATTATACCCCGTTGAAGAAAGATCAAGAAGAAGTCCTGGCAATCCTAGAAGAGAAGAACATGTCCAAAGAACCACCTAAGCAATCGACATATGCTCGGAGGGACACCACCAAATATTGCCGTTTCCACAAAGAGAATGGGCACGAGACATCCAAGTGTTTCCAGCTAAGGGATCATATCGAGACTCTTATTAGGGAAGGGCATTTGAAGGACATTGTTTTCAAAAAGACGGACAGGGCAGATGGACAGAAAGATAGCCGACAGGACGGACGGGCAAGAAAACTTAGTCCCAAGAAAGCTGAGGATGAAGGAGCAATTAACACCATCTTCGGAGGTCCAGCAACGGGCAAGAGTAACAGGGAAAGAACCCAGGAGATTCGGGAAGCTATGGAGGCACGGAGAGACCTGGACGTCAATTCTATTGAGCCCGACCCGAAAAGAATCAAGGAGGGCTGGGACCCGATCGTGTTCACAGAGGCCGACTCACACGGAGTGGATGTTAGGCCAAATGACGCACTAGTGTCAGCGCTCGGATCGGCCATAGAGAAGTTCATCGAATTCTGATCGACAATGGGAGTTCGGCAGACATTCTTAGTGCAGAAGTATATGACCAGCTGAGGCTAGACAGGAAAGACCTACAGCCTTTTCCCACACCCCTTAGAGGATTTGGAGGGGTCGAAGTGAGGTCACTCGGCACGGTTAAGCTACCTGTGAAGATCGGAAAAGCCCCTTGCCAGAAAACAGTGCTGCTCGACTTTGTGGTGGTAGATACGGAAAACTGGCCGTATAATGCTTTACTGGGCCGACCATTTTTGAATAAAGCCAAGGCGGTGACAGCAACTTATGCCCTCATGATGAAATTCCCGACCGAATATGGTGGGAGTGGTCAAAGGGTCACAAGAGATGGCCCGTAGAGCAAACTTATCAGTATATAGATAGGGAGGTACGCCAGGTATACATGGTAACAGTCCAGCAAGAGGATAGAGAACCTGAAGAACAGGCAGAAGTGCCGAAAGATTTTGAGTTGGATCCCAGAGAAGGACCGGAGGATAGGGAAGACGAGCCGACCCAAGAGGTGGCACTAGACCCGGAGGATCCAGGTAGGACAGTGAAGTAGGGGCAAGTTTGAGCGTACATGTCAAAACCGCACTTATTGCGCTACTAGAAATTACAAGGATGTTTTCGCTTGGAGCCATGAAGATATGCTGGGGGTAGACCCGAAGGTGATTTCACATCATCTTTCCACCGACCCCGAGTTCCGACCCGTGGTACAAAAAAGAAGACTATTCAATCCAGAAAGAAGCGTCGCAATCAAGAAGGAAGTAGAAAAGCTACTTTCCGCGGGGTCGATAAGGGAAGTCAAGTATCCGGAGTGGGTGGCCAATGTGGTGTTGGTCAAGAAAAAGAACAAGCAATGGAGGATGTGTGTAGACTTTACAGACTTGAACAAAGCTTGCCCAAAAGATAGTTTCCCACTACCGAGGATCGACCAGTTGGTAGATGCGACAGCGGACATGAATTGTTGCTTCATGGACGCCTACTCGGGATACAATCAGATCCGGATGAATAAGGCAGATGAGGAAAAGACGTCGTTTACCACGGACCAGGGTTTATATTGCTACAAAGTAATGCCATTCGGATTGAAAAACGCCGGGGCAACATACCAGAGGCTAGTAAACAGTGTTTGCTCGGCAGATTGGAAAAAATATGGAGGTTTATGTGGATGATATGCTGACTAAGAGCACCACTGCAGAAAACACGGAGGATTTGAAGGAAACCTTCGACGTCCTAAGAAAGTATCAGATGAAGCTCAACCCAAGCAAGTGTGTGTTCGGGGTACCTTCGGGAAGGTTTCTAGGTTTTCAGGTGCACCAGAGGGGAATCGAAGTAAATCCTGAGAAGATCAAAGCACTAGAAGGAATGGCTTCACCCAGGACGCTAAAAGATGTGCAGAGGCTAACGGGATGCCTCGCGTCACTCAACCGGTTTATAGCCAAGTCAACAGACAAATGCGCCCCATTCTTTAAAGCAATAAAAAAGGGGAAAGGGCTCGAATGGAGTACAGAGTGTGAAGAAGCCTTTCAAAAATTAAAAGAATATCTGGGGGAGCACCAATCCTTTCAAAACCGGTGGTAGAAACATTATACTTATACCTCTCGGTCACCGAGGTGGCGACGAGTTCGGTGTTGATCCGACTGGAGGAAGGAATACAAAAGCCAGTGTACTATACAAGCAAAGCGTTGTTAGCGGCGGAAACCAGATACTCGCCGGCAGAAAAAATAGCGTTAGCTCTGATCACATCGGCCAGGAAGCTAAGGCCATATTTCCAAGCACATACAATAGAGGTATATACAGACTGCCCGCTGAAACTCATTCTTCAAAAGCCAGAAGTGTCAGGAAGGCTGACCAAGTGGGCGGTAGAGCTCAGCGAATACGACATCAGATACACACCAAAAACGGCCATCAAAGGGCAGGCGGTATCCGACTTTATAGCAGAATTCACCGAGCCAGACGCCGAGGTAAGGAGGGCAATGGAAGATGAACAGACTACTAAATTCCAATGGAAATTACATGTAGATGGGTCATCGAACACGCATGGCAGCGGGGCAGGAATAGTCATAACGACCCCCGAGGGGGATACTGTAGAATGTGCCATGAGGTTCGATTTCAAGGCAACCAACAACCAAGCAGAATATGAAGCCTTGCTGGCCGGTCTGAGAGTCTGCATAGCACTAGGGGCAGATGAGCTGGAAGTTTACAGTGATTCACAGGTAGTGGTCCATCAGGTACTGAATGAATACCAGGCCAGGGAAGAGCACATGATAGCTTATTTGGACATTGCAAAAAGACTACTTAAAAAGTTCAAAGCATACAGAATCTCTCAGATCCCTCGGGAAGAGAACGAAAAGGCAGATGCTTTGTCCAAATTAGCTTCAGCCACCACAAGCATCAGATCCAAAGCAATACCAGTGGCGCACCTGACTAAACCAAGTACAGCGGAACCCGAGGAAATCATAATAGCAGAGATCCGACCTAGCCCGGGCGACTGGACATACCAACTCAGAAAGTACTTGGAGGAGAACATACTACCGGAGGATGCTGTGGAAGCTAAACGCATCAGATACAGGTCAGCCCGGTACACGATTCTGAGAGGAGAATTATATAGGAGAGGATTCTCGAAGGTATTGCAGAGATGCATTTCCGGTGAGAAGACTGGAGAGATCCTGAGAAGTATCCACAGTGGAGTATGTGGGAACCACACTGGGGGTAAAAGCTTAGCACACAAGATACTCCGGCAAGGGTTCTACTGGCCGACTCTGTTCGCGGAAGCGCAGCAATTCGCAGAAAGTTGCGAAACATGCCAAAGAGTAGCAAATGACATTCGGCGACCCCCAGAGTTGCTCAGAAGCTTAACCTCGCCTTGGCCCTTTGCCATGTGGGGACTCGACCTGATAGGACCAATGCCCACAGGAACGAAGGGAGGAGCCAAACATGCTATTGTGGCAGTGGATTATTTTACCAAATGGGCAGAGGCAGAAGCACTTGTACACATCACCGAGGCAAACACTACCAGCTTCGTTAAAAAGAATATAATATATCGGTTTGGGATCCCGAGCATCATCATAACAGACAATGGGACTCAATTCGATAATAAGAAGTTCAGAGAAATGTGTGAAGAGTTCAAGATCGCAAACTACTACGCATCGCCTGCTCATCCTCAAACCAATGGCCAAAGGGCCGTGAATAAAGTAATCAAGCACACATTGAAGGCAAAGCTAGAGGCAAAGAAAGGTGGCTGGGCAGACAAACTGCCTGAGGTGCTATGGGCATACCGAACAACTGTGAGGTCTTCCACAGGGGAAACTCCTTTCGCGCTGGCATTCGGGACAGAAGCTGTTATCCCAGCAGAAACTACTTTCACATCCCCCAGGGTCCAGCTATACAGTCCCGAGCACAATATAGACATGCTGCAGCAGAACCTAGACGAGCTTGAAGAAATCAGAGACGCAGCACAAGTAAGAAATTCCGCATACCAGCAAAGGGCCGCTAGGTACTACAACTCCATGTTCGGGAGCGGAGATTCCAACTCGGGGATCTAGTGCTGAGGAGAGTATCACCGAATACCAAGGATAAATCATCAGGATCCCTCGCCGACAAATGGGAAGGACCATATATCATCAAGAGAATCGTAGGGCACGGGGCCTACATGATAGCCCGACCAGAAGGCCTGGTACCCCGACCATGCAACGCACAATATCTGAAGATCTTCTATCCCTAAAAGAATCCGGTTATGGTTCTACAGTTTATTTATTCTGCTTTAGCTCAGTTTTTAGTTTTGCGTTGAAATTTCAGATTTATTTATTAATTTCATGTTCATGATCATCTAATAAAGTTCAGTTGCAAATACGATGTGGCGGAATCAATAAAATCCATGAGCAATATTTCAATGGAGGTCACTCAAGGCGACCGAATAAATGCCGAAAAAGTCGAGCGCTATAAGGCCGCGAAAGAGCGGACGAGTGGTGCTCGAAGGGCGGAAAAGCTGTAGTAGCATGCCCGCCTAGTTAAAGCGATGCAAACGCGTCCCTTAGCAAAAAGGCAAAACCGAGGCACCAGGATAACTGGGAAAATGCTCGGAGCGCCGCTAGAAAGACTAGTGAGATGCGCAGTCGTGTTGGCCGGTACAAAGTACCCCAACGATTCGACGAACCCTTGCGCAGATAAAACCAGGAGACGTCCTAGGTGACTTGTGCAAGGACCTCAACGTATGGTCGCGGCGAGCCCCGACGCAACGTGAAGGTTAAACAACCCCAAAAAATCAAAGGGTAAGCCAGTTACATAAGATACTCGGCAAAAATTAGTTACCGTTAATAAGATACTCGGTCTAAATTGACAAGCCAGTTACATAAGATACTCGGCAAAAATTAGTTACCAGTTTAATAAGATACTCGGTCTAAATCAAGCCAGTTACATAAGATACTCGGCCAAAAATTAGTTACCGTTAAATAAGATACTCGGTCTAAATTGATAAGCCAGTTACATAAGATACTCGGCAAAAAATAGAATGTAAGAGTAAAATTTGGTCTTATATTCATAGTGTATAGAAAGATACAATGTACGATGTATATATGAAATGTACAAGTATAGTTACAAAAAGGCTTGAAGATCAAGAGGAAGGCGCCGGGGGTGGTGAGCTGCTTCTGCCAACATCAGGGTCAGGCTCCATCACATACTCGCTCAGAAGACTGTCGTCCGATGGCCATACGATCACATCTTCTTCGTCATCCATCCAGTGACTGTAGTCGGTACCAGGAACGGGCCCCAAGTCGGGTATCTCGTTGCTAAAACTCGCCCTTTCACTGGCGTAAAAGGTAGAGAACGACTCGGCGGTCGGAACCTCAAGGTGCATGGGATGTGGCGTTTTTCCTTTACTTCTACAATACGCCCCCACTCCTTCATCTGGATCCGGAGAGACTCCAAGGATGTATCCACATGCTTCCTAATTGACAGGCTCCAGTTGGCCCGGGCCCGATCAGTCGTGTTGTATATACGAGTTCGCCAACCTGACACGTCATCAAAAGAGCTAACAAGACTGCCACGTCATTCATGGACCAGTCAAAGGAAGGGAGTCTGACAGGTCAAAGGGTAAAAGCCAGAAGGAATTAAAGGCGTGGCTGTCGATTCCCAAAACCTACTCGCCGAATATAGAAGTGTGCTCGCCAGAAACGCAATACCCAGAAATTAAGGTACTTCGCTGGACCAGCACACTGGGCTTGAAATTACTCGGTAAAAACAGAAGTAACCCCACACTTTTAGAAGACCCAAAGCAACAAGGAATCATAAAAGGAAGAAGACCCCAATCCGCGACAAAGAAGGATCCTAGAATAAATCGACAAAGGGAAACCCTAAGGAACATGTATAAATAGAACCACTTATCCCACGAGGAGGGGTTCAGAAATATTAAGAGAGAAAGAGAGCAATTGTGAGAGATTAGAGTGTGTAACAAGCTACGAAAACCTAGTATTATTCTTCTGCCCTAAGGGCGCCGTGGTTTTTTTCCCATTCAAGGGTTTTCCACGTAAACTTGTCTTTTGCATGTGTTTTAATTTTCTTGCTTCATATTGAATTGATTTAATTGTTGAGTGCGTGGCAATCCAAATTTCACCGTCAACAATTGGCGCTAGAAGGAGGAGGCTTTTGAACGGAAAACTTCGAGGGACCCTTGCGAAATCAACAGCATGAACAACACACGAAGAGATGTAACTCCAGTGGAGATTTGGTTGTTGAACCAGCTGCGCCAATGGGAGACAGGCATGACAGTGGGGAGCATCAGCAGCAACGCCAGGAAGTAGGGCGGCAGATCCCAGGATTTTGCAGCACTTCCAAGCCGCGTTGGTAAACCTAATCAGCGAAGCCATAAAATAGGACTTTCGCTTCCCATAGGGTTAGGAGTCTCATCTCCTTACGAGTTAACCACCCTGGAACCCATCCACCCGGAAGGCTGCGGTCAGAAGTTCTATCACAGTTCCCGACACTCAACGAAGACAAGACAATCACCGAAGAGACCCCCCCAAGACCACATTGAGGATTTCGAGGGGAAAACAAAGGAAGGGAAAGGGTGTGATGATGAAGAATCCAGGGAGGAACGAGACCAGGTGCGACACATGGTCATTCCAGCGACACATACCAGCGAAACCGGCGGAGACACCGTCCATCTCATCTGAGGGCAAGAGTCCTCGTCCGCGAAGGGAGTTGCGATCTAAAGAACGAAGCGGAGAATCCGAGAGCACTGAAGATCGAAGAAGCCCAGATTAGAGAGGCAATCATGGTAGAATGACAATCAAGAGTAGGCTCGATCCAGTAGAGAACCAACGGTCAGCGAGATGTCACATTACAAAAGCTATCAAGAAGGTTTCCAATGGCACAAGGTATGGTCGTAATGTATCCTCAGATGATGGTCAGATAGCCCATTCGTTGAAGCTATTGCTCGCCACCCAATTTCCAGACAGGTTTAGAATGCCAACTATTAGCAGTACAAAGAGAACAGGGATCAAAAGAACATGTTCGCCGATTCCGCAATATCATGGCCCAGTATTATCCAATGACGGGTTAATGTGTCTCACCTTCCCGCAAACATTCGGCGACCTCGCCTCTAGATGGTTCGGAAGGCTTCCACCCGGAACCATAAGCAGCTTCAAACCTCAGCAAGGCATTCATAAGGCAGTTTATGGAAGTGTCCAAAGAAGAGTCCTCGCCCATCTGTCAAACTTGAAACAGGAACATAACGAATCATCAAGATATCTGCCAGGTTTGGGAAGGAATAGCTCAAATTGAGTATGCCAGTGATGTGCTGTAATCACCGCTTTCACCAATGGCTACAGAGTGGCGATTGTCCTTTGACCTGCGAAGGATAGACCTAAAACTTACGAAGAGATGATGGAAGCTGGCGATTATGCACTGGCAGAGGAGGAAGAAGTAGCGCAAAGGGGTACTACGTGCATGGGCAAACCTAACTTGAAAACAGACCATAAGGACGACAAAAGATGCAATCACGTGATCGCCAGAAGGATGAGAAGGACAAAGGGATACTCAAGAGAGAGCAGAGGAACACTCGGCCAATAAGTTTTCGGGAGGTACAACCATTACACCCCTTTAAATGGCGACAGGAGAGATATGTCTGTGGTAGAAGAAGGGACTCGCCAAATACCCCCGACAGCAATCAGCGAATGCAAGGATAGATACAACTAAGTACTGTCGACTCCATAAAGATCATGGACATGAACTTCAAAGTGTTCCAGCTGCGCGATCACATCGAAAGCCTGATCAGAGATGGCACCTGAAAGACTTGCTTTGAAAGGGACAAGCACGGGGGTCGCCAAGATAGCCCCAAGGAACGGGCAGGATAGGAAGAGTCCAAGGAGGACAGTCCTAACGCAGCCATAACACAATTTTCGGCGGACCTCACACTGGGAGGAGCACTCGGAAAAGGATCGGAAGTTCGAGAGTGTGTTGAAGGCGAGCATGGAAATCAATTCTGTGCAGAGAAACCCCAAGAAGGGAGAGAAGGACATGATCCCATAACATTTACAGCATAAGATTCAGACGGGATTGATGCAAAGCCTAATGATGCATTGTCGTGGGAGTTCGAATAGCCCATAGGGATGTCTTCGAGTGATGATAGACAACGGGAGTTCGCTGACATTTTGAGTGCCAGAGTGTATGATGAGTTGAGGCTGGACAGGAAAGATCTTGACCATTCCACGTACCGTTGAAAGGATTTGGTGGCGCAGAGGTTAGGTCGTTAGGAACAGTGAACCTACCGGTAAGATTTGGAACAGCACCATGCGGCGAACAATCCTGCTAGACTTTGTCGTCGTTGACATCCATAATTGGCCGTATAATGCTCTACTGGGCC